>CAUYRH010056530.1:0-29117 GCA_963574655.1 Perodicticus potto
ATAAGCTGGAGGTGGCGGGTTCAAACCCAGCAAAGGTACTATGGCTGGGCATTGTGGCAGACGCCTGTAGTCCCAGCTACTTGGGAGGCGGAGGCAGAGACTCGCTTGAGCCCAGGAATTGGAGGTTGCTGTGAGCTGTGATGCCACTGCACTCTATCCAGGGTGACAGCTTGACGCTCTGTCTCAAAAAAAAAAAAAAAAAGTTTTTCCTCCCAAGGGTTTAAAGCAGCAAAGTGCCTCTCTTCAAAGAAAGGGTGTATTGCTAGGGGATAAAAAATTTACCTAGGTATCCTATTAAATACTATTTGCCCATCCCCTTTAATTATAAATTTTTAATGTCTTAAGAGAAAATGGTTGTAAGCCACATATCACGCATAAGATCAAAATTATAATTGCCTAATAAAAATAGAGAATACTTTGTAAAATATATCTTTAAATAAAATCAAGGTGTTCTAGGAATATTTTTAAATGGAAAAATATCTTTTTAAAAAACATCTAAACGCAGTAGTAGAGCAGACGTGCTGAATTAACAGTTTGTCCAAGTCAAAGGCCTTCTCTCATCTTCCTCCTCAGGACACCACCTGCTGACATCAGCCTATACCTGATTCACAAAATGTCAGGTAAGAACACTCCTCAAGGCAAAAGCAAAGCAAGGCTACACACACACTATTCAAGACATGATGAAATGATGTCAGACTAGAAGGAGCTTTACAGAAGCCAAATGGTCTGAAAATTCTGAAAAGTAAATTGTCAGGTCGAGTCTATGGCTCACTTTGCTTAGGGCCTAGGAGAAGTGCTCTATAAAATCCCTGTGCAGAAAGAAATGGAAATTTACTAATTAAAGGAATCTACTGCTAATCCTTCAGAAAAGCAAAGAATACCTTTAGAAAGCAAATAATTGCCTCCCCAAAGTATCCAGCAAATTCAATTTCCATATGTCAACTTGGTTTAAAAGAAAAATACAGTATCTAAGAAGTTATCTGTACACCAATTACCTGGGCACAATAATGAGTCAGGTAAAGATCAGCAAGATCTCAGTATTCTAAGGGACAGCGGGGGCAAGAGGGATGGAAGAAGGGAATAGCTGGTGTTTTAAATAACTGCCATGCAACCCTTTATATAATGCCACATCGAGCAGGCACCTCTTCCATTCTGCAAGCATGCACCATGAAATTATCTTCACACCACACATAATATCTGTAATTGAACAGTCAAGTTCCACAGTAGTAAATCCCAGGGTAGCTCTGGGTTCACACTGCATTAATTTTGAATAACCTCAGAGTCCTAATCCAAGGAGAGAATTTATAAAAATTAATGGTTTTCTGCTGTACCCTAACAAACCTTGGGCCTCAAAGGGGTAGAAAAAGAAAGAAATATTAAGTTAGCTGATACGTTTTGTGTCCCCAGTTTTCAAAACCAAATATCAGATGCCAAATGTCTTATCCCTTTCCCCTCACTGGGATGTAGCAGAATGAGAAAAGCAAATTGACGACTTTGTTAGCAGTTCATTACCATTTAGAAAGGTGCACAGACATTATTTCAACAACAGCTGGTACTTAAACACTGAGCTAAAAAACCCTCTGACTACCTACAGTTAGGAGAAAGGATTCTAAACTCCAATCAGTGAACAGTTAAGGCATTCAAAAGGGACTCTAATGTACGTTTCATGAAGCTTTATTATAGCTGTATCAGGTAAGAACAACTTATTTCAATCATTCTCACCTTTCCACCTGCTCACTCACTCTCAAATCCCTTGTCAAAGTTCACTTTTCTCCCCATAAACTCATATACCTTGGATTTACCAAGGAGAAATATCTTCCAATAATGAATGCAAGAAATGTATTCTTTTTGAGCTCTTTTAAAGAAAAACCATAAGTCACTGTCTTTGCTTCCCTTAATCCTAGGCTCTGTCAAGTTGGGGGCCCGTTCTCGTCTGCCATATTTTGTCTTCTAAGATTCTGGAGTTCCAAAGAAAAGGAGAGTTCTTATCTTTTAGAAATGTTACTGAAATATTTGTGGTAATAAGATGTCTGGAATTTGCATCAACACAATATAGGAGAGAATACAGATGAAAGAAAATTGACCATGAGTTGATTAATTTTTGAACCTGGGTGATAAATACAGGGGGGTTAAGTCCATGTTTATGCCTTTGATTTTAGAAAATACAATGTTCTAAAAGGGTAGGCATGAAGAGCCCTGACATTCAACTTCCTGCTCATCCACCAACTGAACGCATGTGCAAGAGATAATGAGCAGAATGGACCCATCTCAGCACAGTTCCACCTCCTTGCTTACCCTTTGTATATAGGAAGTATGAAAAATGGTAAAGTGAGAGGCAAAATAGGATGAAGGGGGAGGATGCCAAGGGGCACTCATGGATCCCTGGGAACTCGCAGGCTATGAAGAAGAATGTCTTCCTAGGAAGATGCCCCGCCATGATCGGCAGAATTACAGCAGTATTTGTGAAATGTATCTAGTCCCAAGAACCATCTGGGATAATAGTTAATAATCAAGATTCCTAGCCTCTTCATGAGAGACTCTGATTTAGGAAGTCTGAGCCAGAGCCAGAAATCTACATATAAAAGCAGCACTGGAAAATTACGCTCGGTCGAGCCTGAGAAATCTGTCTTAAAAGATCCATACCCTATATCCTCATCCAACTTTCAAAAAGATATATCCAAGAGTAAACAGCAGTCTTCTTGGGGAAGGTGAGATTACCTGTTGATTTATATTTTGCCTTTCACGGAGAAAAAAGAAAAAAAGTCACCTCTCTTGCTTAAGCTGTTTGTTCTATGGCAGAATTTCAAAGATAATGTTCCAAATTCATTCTGACATTTATCACTGAGTTATCCAAAAAGAGAACATGCAGGGAATTTCAAAGGAAAAATCTTGTGCCACAGAACTGACCTTTAATTTTATTGGCTGGAGGCTGCTATGATTTTGACAAGCACAACTTAATTGTGGAGAAACAATGCTCTACTGGCTTCAGAGGGAAGATCAGCGGCCACTCAGACCCACCCCAACGCTCTGTCAGAGAAACCCAGCCCCAAGCTTCTCCACAGATGTCTACTAAAATAAATACCTTCACAAGGAGTGCCACGAACGCCTTTCAACAAAACTTAACACCATTCGATTCCACAAATAACATAAGGGGAAATGTAAGAGAAAAAATTAAAGTCATCTCCAGTTATCAAAGCCCCCTCAAAGAGCGAAACCATCAGGTAATTCTCAGATCTGCTAGTATTCCAGGAACAAAAAAAGTCAAGTAACGAGGCTGTTTATATAGTTTATATTTATTTAATCTATAGATTCATTACAAAATATTCTTCTCTATTTTGTCATAGTCCTTGGGGTATGTAAAAATGATTTTAAAACATACCAGTTATAAAAGTTCTAAGATCCTTCAGAATAGGAAAGTTATACCCTGAACATCTTCTCTTCACAGAAGAAATGCTTGAAATCAGGTGTGTCCAAGGTCCCCAGAAGTCCATGTGGATCTTCCACATACTTTCCCAGCTGGCATCATTCTGTCCAACAGCTTTTTGAGACAGGGTCTCGCCCTGTTGCCCAGGCTACAGCACAGGGGCACACTGTAAACTCAAACTCCTCGGCTTAAGCGATTCTCCCACCCTGACCTCCCAAAGTGTTGGGATTACAGGTGTGAGCCACTACACCGGCCTCCAATAGCTTTCATGGCAATATTCTCATAACAGACTCCCAAATACTTATCATGAATACCACTCTTCCCCCTAAATTGCAAAACTGGAGATGTCCCCTCCCCCGGACATCTATCTCCGCTTCATCTATGTGCCTGTGGCCTCCGCACTGCATCTGGCACCCAACATGTGTCTAATAAAGACGTGAAGGGTGGATGAGTGAAAATTTCTTTATGGAGACTCAATGAAACCTTGTGGAATTGATTTGATTTAAATGACTTTTCGTTGATCACCACTTTTTCATTGATCACAATTAGATTTCAGGAAACGCTTTGCAATCTAGCCGCCCTTAATATGCCCAATGTCACAAAATTGGTGACAATTTGGGTCAGAAGCACTCAACTTCTGTCTCCCAATCAAAAGTAATTCGTGACAGTAGAGAAGAGAACAAAGGGAGGTGTCACATAAACCTGAGAGTTGAGGAGAAGCAGCCCAGAAGGGAGAGGTTTGGGGGCAGTAGTAGGTGGGATAATGAAAATAGTAAGCCACAGCGTGTGCAAGTATGAGGACATGAAACAGCACAGGACGGTGGCCGGAGAGCACACGCAGCAATGGTGACATGACTTCGGCAACAGGAAAGACACACAGTCAGACAGAGGCACACTAGTCAGCTAAGAATTGCAACTTCATAGGGAAAGACCTGAGAAACCAAGTAAGAAAGTTCCATCATGTTTTGTGTGTTTTAGAAAGCTCAGCCTGTTTATAAAGGGGGAGAGAGGGCAAAAAAGGAGGTGGACAGAGAAGACAGCAGCACGGCCAGAGCCAGAGTCTCAGCTTCCCAGGTGGCAAGGCTGGGGTGGCGGTTGGAGGATGTCACCAATTTTAACTTGTGTAGCCTATTCCAATACCTTTATTACTGTCGTCAAACACACATAAATGCCCCATCGGAACAGATTTTTGTTTGTGGTTGTGTGTGTGTGTGTCCTGAATGGTGTGTGTACATGAATTAAGAAAAGTAGCCAGATGCCTTGTGATAACCAGGGTAACGTACAGGTCTCTAAACAGAACTGATCCTATCGAAGCAAGAGATGATAGAAGCAGCCTGAACTGGGCGTCTTAGGTAAATACTGAGCTCTATTCAGTCCAGAGAACAGAGGCAAGCTCACATTACCTAGAAATTAAGGGGCAGGGAGACCCTCATTGCTAAAACCCGGTGATGGTCTGACCTTCAGCCAATACATAAAACACTTCCTATGTTCATCTGATTAAATTAGAGTAAATTAGGTTTTGTTTTTTTTTTAAGAGGAGAATTTAACAAAACAGAGCTTGAAATGAAAAGACTCAGGGATGCCATGCAAGTTGGGGTGAGAATGGCTACTTTAGTAGACTCCCTCTCTCTGGCTCCTGCTCCTTGCCCTCACCTCGGTACTTTCTAAATTACCCAGGAGAGCCAAATATTAGACTAATACAATTTTGTCTAATTTGTATTGCTCAAATGACTAGCTATGTTTTACTGCCACCTCCTGGTCCTTTCTAGTATGTCTGCCCTGAACTACTAATACCGATAACCCCCCAACACACACACACACACACACACACATATAGTATCAATTATTACACTCAAGAATCTCTAGCCAGATGGAGCATCACATTAAATTCCGACCACATTGCAAATGGAAAGCTACTCCCTCTAGTGAGAGCCCAGATCAAGGCGGCTGGTCACCCGATACACCTAAACATTGATAGTCACCAGGCCAGGGTCTGGTCCTCAGTTTTGCAGGTCAGGAGCTTGATCTGTCAGCACTATGAACAGGTGGATGAGCATCTGAGGGCAGATGAGCCTTAAACTAGCTCACAGACACAGATCTGTAATACTAGAATGCCAATTTAGAGAATTATTACCTCCAAGGTAACTGGGGCCTCCTTTCGTCCTATGAGGCCCCAGCACTTCTGATAAATAAGCAGTGACAATTTCCATGTGTTGAATTTCCCTTTGTTGAACAGTTGACAAAGATATTACACATTCACTCACAGCCAGTCCTCTTAGCTGCCATATGGGGTTCTTCAAGTAAGCACTAGGATTCTTATTTTACAGAAAAGGACACTCAGATTCAGAGATGATAAATTGTTTTTTCAAAGTCACAGAATTAGCAAATATAGGGTTGAGAATAAATTTCAGATCTTCAGACCCCAAATGCATCTATTGAGAATACCTGCTCTTAACAGCAAACACAAAGGGCCTTTGTCTGACCCACAGCACTATTTATATATTCAGCAAATATTCACCGAGTGTCCATTTTTCGGCACTCTTCTGTCTCAGGTGAGCAAGCCAAGGAGGTTCCTCCTTCCTAGCACACGGTCAGTGATGGGAGGAAGGACAAATGAGGAGAAGTTCAGATGGTGGGGAGCCCTACGCAGACAGTAAAATGGGATGATGGAAAATACTAGTTGGTTATTGCTGTGTGAGTCACCAGGGAAGCTTCTTTGGAGAAATGACATTTAGTAGAGAGAGGAATGACAAGAAGAGGTGCAGTGATGAAGGGGAAGCACGTCCTACCTGAAGGGCCAGCTAATGAGAACACCCCAGACTTGCTCTGTTGGAAGATGAGCGAGGGGCCCAGTGGGCCACGGCGGAGAGGGAAAGGAGGAATGAGACACATCAGGGAGGGGGACCGGAGCCAAACTACAGGACATTTTGTTAAGGAATTTCAGTCTGGCTTTGTTCTAAGGACAGCCACCACACTATTACAGAAATATGCTACTTTTCCACAAGGTTGTACCAGTTCAGAACAAGTTTTACATCTAAGAACCTCAAAGTCCCAATCAGCCCATATTCCTAGCACACAATGATTCAAGCCTTTATTAATATAAATATTTTCCCCATACATAGGGAGAAGTATTTGAAAGATTCTGAATGCATTTTATCTTGCAAGAGGGAAAGAGGTTTGTCCCATCAGAAAACCCATATTTGTGAGTGGTAGGCTCATAGCCTCAACCTTCAGGCCATTTGAGCTCCAGAAAGCCCTGCAAGCCTCCCATAAGGCCCTGGTTTCTTTTAGTAGAGCTCAGTTCAGAAAGGCCTGGGGAGACAGCCAGCACTCCACACCTTGCCCACCAGCTAGGGGAAATCTCCTGCGAGCTCAGGCCCCTCTTGTACTTCCCACAGTTCACTGCTCAGATGGCACCTGAGTGCAGCTTTCTCCAGACTCAAAGATAAAATCTACAGCTGTCCTAGAGCAAAGGGATGTACAAGAGCACCCCTAGCAGGGAGGAGGGCAGGAGAACCAGAAAGAGTGAGAACGCCAGGGGAGGTCAGAGGAGATATACAGCCTTCTAAATAGAAATCTATTGCATTTTCAAAAAAAAAGTATCAGTTTACCACTACGACTCTTAAACACTGTTGATGCTGAGAAAGAAAAATGTCTCTCTCCTTCTAAAGACAGTATTGGCAACGAGTAGCAAAAGTCCTTAACCTAGG
This sequence comes from Perodicticus potto, assembly GCA_963574655.1. NCBI lineage: Eukaryota > Metazoa > Chordata > Mammalia > Primates > Lorisidae > Perodicticus > Perodicticus potto. The sequence goes on from CAUYRH010056530.1 coordinate 7,135, forward strand.
AATTCACCCTTAGGAAATCTTCCCAGATGAGTTCAAAAAAGACTACATAACTCAGTTTACTGAAGCATTATTTGTAACAAGGCAAAATTTGAAGCAACAATCAACAGAAATCAGTTACCTGAATGTCAATAAAGCCTTAGGAAGGAATACCGTAAAACTCACAAAAAACATACTCTACATACTACAAACTAAAAGAGTATTTCATCACATGAGAAGAGCATAAGACAGTACACCTAAAATGTAGGTTGTAAGGAAAGCAGGGCAACAAGCAAATCCTCGTAGATAACATGGACAAGACGCAGAAGGCAAATGGGACAGGTGGCGGGGGCCAAGTAGAGCTGCTAGCACAATTCTACTTTACATTCTCTTACTGCCAGTGTATTCCCTAGTGATCAGGGCTGAAAACTCATTTGGGTGTTTTATTTATATACATGTGTTTGCCTGTGTGCAACTATTTATTTCTTTTCAAATATATTTTTATTACATGTTAGAATGTGTAGCTGATTACTTTTTGTTTGTAATTACAAATTTGAAAAGATGTTAGAATATAAATCATGAACAAGCACTATTTTTTCCAGTTGCCAATCACTTCCAGACTCATGTCCATGCATAAATACACTACTAAAAAGAACAGTCTGAACTATATTCTTCGTGAGCTACGGGACCATCTTTATCAAAATCCAAAGATGAGCTGGATTTTCACGGACATCAAAAGGCAAATAATCTGATGAAATTAAGTAATGTACTTGTAGAATGACTACTAAAAAAACCCCAAAAACTCACTTGGGTGACAGTTTGGCAACAGGAGGGTGCAGAGAAAGACTGACCAGAAAAATCAGGCCTCTTAAGGCAAAGAGACTTTGATGTTCATTCAGAGCCTGTACCCATGTGAACACAATCACTTATACTTTTTGATGAACCCCCAGGAGGCATCATGTGCAACCCTTAAATCTCAAACTGCTGTTGTCTAAAATCAACACTGTACTTGTGAACTTGAGCCCAATTGCCCTCCTGTTCCTCATCCTTGACCCTCCATCCACATATATCACACACTCTTTGCTCCTCATAGCTGAGAGAGGAATAGGTTTCAATTTTACACTTTTTTTACAATTTTACACTCTCTTGTGTCTCTTTTTACACAAGAGACAGGGTCTTGCTCTGTTGCCTGGGCTACAGTGAGTGGTGACATCATAGCTCACTGCAACCACAAACTCCTGGGCTCAAGCAATCCTCCTACCTCAGCCTCTCAAGGAGCCGGGACTATAGGTACCTGACACCATGTCCAGCTAATTTCATAGACAGTGTCTTGCTATGTTGCCCAGGCTGGTCTTGAACTCTTGATCTCAAGAGATCTCCCACTTCGGCCCCCCAAAGAGCTAGGATTATAGGCGTAAGTAATAGAAACAGGTGTACCTGCCCAAAGAGACCTGCCATGCCCAGGCAGGATCATGTTCATGACCCGCCCAGGAAGGGTCAGACTCATGTCCCTCCCAGGAAATAAGAATGCAACCAATTGCTGCCCTCTCTGACCCTTTAAATCAATCCCCATCCACCAAAACCCACATGTGGAATTCCTTTCTTGATTTCACCCCACCTGCATCTAGGTGGAAATAAAGACCACATTATTTCTACAGAATGGGGATTCCATTTTCCTTTATTTCATGCCTTGGAATAATCTTTCTTCCTTGGGGCCACAACCTTTCAGTAAGCCACCGCATCCAGCCCATTTTTACACATTTCACACAAGAGGCTCTCAGCACTCAGAACAAAATAGTCCAAAATATGGTAGCTTGACATACTATTGAAGGAAATTAAGAAAACCATGGAAAAGGTCACTCTTGAACTTTCTTTCATCTGTCTCCCACAAGGCCATAAAAAGAATTCTTGCTCTCTTTCCCCTTGAAGGCTCTCAGGTGACAGATACCCTACCTGAAGGAAAAAAGATACAGAGACATAGAGAAGAAAATAAACAAACTGCCCTTCATACCCTTTTGTCCAAACATGAGGGAAGGCTGCAGAAAGAATGAAGGCCTGCAAGTGAACACACCTGACCCCATGTAGGCTTAACCAGGAACCAGCCACTACGTCTCTCTGAGTCTCCATTTCCTAATCTGTAAAGTGAGAATATTAGACAATGTAGCAAAATCTAGTTTATCTCTCAAATTCCAGAGTTCAAAATCTCCCAACTGTGTTGACTCCAAAGAAAGACCTGAGCCCTGGAGAGAAGATGGCCCAATCTAATAAGCCCAGACATCTTCTCATACTTCTTCCATTTTATAATAACTTTCACTGGACAAGTCTAGACCTTGCAAAAACATTTCCTACTTTGACTACAAGGAAAGTCATTCTGTAGAACACCTCTTCATGCAAAAATACCACTTATATTTGCTCTAAACTCAATTCTGATTTCTCATATAAGGAGATCCCTCATCCTAGTTTGTCCAAGATTGAGACATTTCCCTGGATGAAACTTTCCCAGGATGAAATTTTCATTGCTAAACCCAAGACGGTCCCAGGCAAACCAGAAGGTGATCACTGTAGCTCTCGATACATTTTCTATTTGATTTGCTTCTCAAAAAAATACCCTCCACACTCCACACCCAAACAAAACATAACACCTTTTGACCTATATCTACACTGCTGCTCAAATCAACACCAGCTATTGATCATCAAAAATGAATTCCTTGGGTTGCCTCAAGGACAAATGCCCTCAGATGAGAGCATCTTCATCCATCCCACCCCATTAAGGGCTCTTAGAATGGCAGGGTTTTTTGTAATCAATAAAAGAAACATCAAGGAATTTTTGTAATTGTTCAACAAAAACCTTATGAATAAAGAAAAATCCTTTATTTCAGCATTGAACCATCATCATATATTACTTCACTGCATCCTTAATGCCCTAAAGAAGACAGCCACAAAGAGAACATAAGGCTGACAACAGAAGAGTCAACAGAAGAGCCCATTTGTTCACTCGTTGATTTTTTTGACAAATACGCACTTATTCCATGCCAGGCAATGATGAAAGAGACACAGTCACATGGAGCTTACACTCTAAAAGTCTGCAGATCATTAATCATTATATTAATCAAAGCATTTAACAAACACATTTCCTGAACGGGCTCCATTCTGGTTATTTTAATAAAAATTAAAACATTGACTGTTTTAAGATCACAGAAAAATAGGAGTAGCCACAGAATATGCCACTGCTCGTCCCCTTCAAACCAGTGTATCTTCACAGGAGGCAGGCCTTGCGGCTTCTTTCCTTTAACCCTCAGAGCACCTGACAGCATTTATGAAAGTGACCTCAAAAAGTGAAAAGAAGAGTCACCGAGGGTGAGCATGTTCAAAGCAACAAGACAGGAGAAAGATGTTCTACTGCTTGTGTGATTAATCTACCAAGCATCTTTCGGAATCAGCGTGCTGGAAATCAGAAGCATTGGGAGTAGCTAAGAGTTTACACTGACTTTCAACTACGGGGAAATCTTAGAAAAGGGAACACAGAGAAATAAGTGTCCTGTACTCGATTTTTAGAAGTTCTCTACATACTCGAGAGAGAGAGAAAGAGAAAAAGAGAGAGAGATGAGAAGACAGAATAGTTTAATCTCAGGCATAGTCATCAGAGATCAGCGTGCACATACATTTATGCAGGCAATTCAAGAGAAGCTGACAATGGCTGCTTACATTAATATGTGTCCTTGCAAGAAATGCCCAGAAAGATCCCTGAAGAGTATGACTTCAGGGTCAATGGTACTGCCCATGGGGTGCCCAAGGCAGAATTCCAGCCTTCATCCGAGTCTGCTGTCTTCCCCCTAACTACCGCAGCCCACCATTTAGTAATGCCAAGTCAATGGTATTTTATAAACCCCCCAGATTCGTTTTTCTGTTTGTTTTCATGGAACTTAAAACATTAATCATCCTGGCTCAGACCTCCCATATCTCCACCTTTCTTCAGTCTCGTCTTGCTTTCCAACAAAACACACACACACCCTACACAGAACTTCTAACCACCTGAACCTATGGCCCTTCAATCTGTCATCTCTGGACTTGTGGATATGCTGGTCCCACTTCCTAGAGCAGCCTTCTCTAATCCTCACTCTCTTGTCTATTATGTGTTTGATTTCTAATCATCCTTTCGGTCTCCTCTTAGACTTCACTTCCTCTGAGCAACTTTCCAAATTCCCTCAGACCAAGCGAGGTACTTTCCCCCAGGTTTTCCGCAGCACCCTGGACTTCCACCCCAACAGGATCCAGTTCCCTGCATCGCACCTGCCTTTTTGTCTAATTTACACTTCAGACCATGCACTCTACAAGGACAGAGGCTGAACTTGCCTTATTCACTTTTATATCAATGTCACCTAAACCAGAGAAAGAAAGAATCAACGCATCAGTCCACTAGTGAATGAGCAGGGTACAGTTCTGCAACTGTGTCTGTCTATACATCTCCCTTTACCACCAGGCTTAGCTCTGATCAGACCCTCCAACACAGGGTAGACTGTGACTTGCTTTCCATCTGTCTCTAAAGCTAGACTGGTCCAGAGTACTGGATGGGCACAACCTTCAGAGGAAGCCATGTTATATAAATGAGCTAAAGATGTTCCTGTATATTGTCCCTAGGTGGTTTGTTTCTTCACAGCAGGCTGAGGTCCATCCATTCAAAGCCCACCTGTGCCAAATTATAATTTTTACAGGTCCAGTTTTTAACATAGCATACATAAGATTTTAAGTCACTTACAGTCTGCTTAGTTTTCACACCCCTTGAAACTGCAACCAATATCCGCTGACCATAGGTAAGTTAAACCCCAGGGCTACAAAGACCCCAGGCTGCTGCTGCCCTTCTGAGCGCCCTGACCCAGACTTCCTTCTGTGCTACATTATCTGAGGACGAAATCTCCTCCTACCTCCCTACTCCTCCAGGAGTTCCCTTACCCTACCCTTGTTTCCTTCTGAGTGGTGGCCTCTACGACATAGCCTGGTGGGGAAGGGACATGATTCATGTTTCCAGAAACTTCCCCTGCATGCAAACCTGTCAAAACTTAGCCAAAATAAAGCTTATATGTGTCACCATCACCTACTGTTCATATGTTTTTCTTTGATCAGCCCCCAAACCCTGAACCCCTATAGGCAGAAATTAGCAGAATTCTGTGTATTTATAATCTCTATGTAGTCCTAGTTTGGTAACTTTTAATCTACCATTGACCCTAGCTTTAAATTTATCATCTGGTTGAGCTGGGATTGTTTCCACACTCTGATCTTTGCCTGAAAAGTCCTGTTCCAACTATGTAGAATGGCGTCCTGGCTCTCATGTCCCTGCCTACCTATCCCAAATCCTCCTGGGTTTTCTGGCTCTAACTCTAATTCTCCTGTCCTGGCCAACAATTTGGAGCACTGGCCAGGACAGGAGAGCACCAGACCATGGTTTTAACCCATGCCTCTGACAAACATCCTAAAGCTTAAATTTAACCACAGCAGCTGTAAGAAGAAAGTTTTGGATTGGGTACTCTACAAATTTCTAGCTGCCATCCCTAAGGGTTTATGGTTCATATTTGCAACAACCCCAATGCTAATGTAGCTGGATATAGAATTGAGAATAATGAGCACAACAAGTGGCATTTATGGGCTTATGTGCAGCTCTATAGAAAAGAGATTTCTTACCATAGTAGCACTTTATATCTTGAATTTTGTGTTTAAGTTATTATCTACGACACTCAGTGAGGCTGAGATCCTACTAAGAAATGCTAGAAGGAAAGAATCCATACACACTTCTAAAGGCCAAATATATTTTCTTAGTAAAGTTATAACTTAACTATCCAAAGATAAGGTCTAACTTCACACAATCAAATAGTGTAGCGAACAAGAAACAATAAGACACTTAACCAATAACTTTGTCTAGTGGATACTGGCCCAAGTTCAGGCCTTAACCACATAACTACATGGCTAGGGAGAATAACTGAATATCTGAAGACAATTCCTTGGGAGAGGGGATTATTAGAGAGGCAAGTACAACTGCAGAGGCCAGAAACCTTTACCAAGACTTATCACTATGAATTTTTAGAACATTCTATACAGAGAGAAGACCTTATAAACTCTCAGAAAGGAGGATTAAAAGTCAGATTTAAGATCTAACACAAGATCAAGAAAAAAAATGATGTTAGACTCCACCACAACAACACAAGAAAGAAGGTAACAGAGCAACATTATGAAACTTCTGTTGAGAGAAAACTTCCAACTCAGAATTCTATACCCAGCCATACTGAACAGTATCAGAGAGGCAGAATGAAGATATTTCAGACATGCAAAGCATCAGAAACTTACCTCCCAAGCCTCTTGTGTCAGGAAACTACTGGAAGATGTGGTTTCCCGAAACAGGGGAGTAAATCAAAGAACACAACAGTCCCAGAAAACGAATCTCCAACATAAAAAAGAGGTGAAGAAAATCCACAGGATAATGGAGAAAGGAATATCCCTGAATAGTGAAGCAGCAGGCCAGAGACTCAACAAATCCATATGGAGATAGGACAGATGGTTCCAGAAAAGACTTGAAGATAAAATTAATACAATATCCAAACTCTGTGAAGAAATTCAAAAGAGATGTACACAGCTGGGAGAAAAAACATGGAGATAAATTAATGATGGATACAGAGAAAAATTAAACAAGAAAAGACTTTTATCACTTCAGGGAAAATAAATATTAGTGCAGTAAATAAAAGTAATCATGGAAAATGCACACTCAAATTACCATTTAATATAAGCATTCCATACTGATCTAACCTAAATTGGCAATAATTCTATCAGAAAGATGTGAATATGAGAGGTGTGCATATGTGCATCGGAGGTAGGGTATAAAAAAAGTTAAATTATTGCATGAAAACACATGCAATAGTCAAGCACTGCGGTGTTAGGGGAGAAGGGCACAGGATGGTGTCTGGCTGAGGGGCAATTTAAGTGCTGTTTTTAAATTGATACAGAGACCATTTGTAATTACTTTTGGCCACCCAGTCTGAGCTCCCCTGTGTTTAAGGAATTTTCCATCTTATGAATTAGTGCAGCCTTCCTCCTACCATAGAAGCTGAAAGTACCAGGAACTTGCTTCCTGGACTGTCTTACAGTTTACCTAGGCTCTGCTACACAGGGACCCTGTGGTGGTAGTGGCATCAATGGCAGCACCCAGTGGCCAGTGCTGGTGATGTTGACTCTGTGAGCTACAGAAACCAGTACCTCAGAGCAGCACAAGGGACTGTAGAGAGTGGCATGTTCTGAGTCGGTTCTGTAGCATAACCGGGGGTTTGATTCCTGCCTGTGTAGCTCTGGACTCTGTTCCTTGAATTCAGAGCTCTGTGATTGTATAAGCTACTCATATACCTCTTAACACACTCAGTTTTTGGCATAAGTCATCCAGAGTTGATTCTGCTGCATCCAAAGGGGAAAAAAACAGTCTGCTTCAAAAACTAATACCAGGTACCTGTAGGCATCACACACTCAGGGAAAATTCAAGGAATCTAGGTTTCTTTATCTGGACTCCTTGGAGCCTAAGGAGTGAAAATCCAGCCACAAATAAATAGTGAGACCCTAGAAGGCACTTAGTGTTGACACTGTCAATCAAATTATTGCCTGGGGTCCCCTGGAAAGCAGCAGCCACTCCAAACAAGACTCTGGGTGACCAGGTAGACAATTCATAGTGTTGTAGTGAATACTACGGTATGGTGCCCAGATCTCCCTTCACCACGGGGGGCTCACTATCCCATCTGATGAGGTGTGAGTAATAGAACCCCCCACTATTAGCTAGTTCCCTCTAGGGTTTTCTTCTGCTCAGGAAAGCTGCCTTGCCAAGGTCACATACCTGTCTGGGGCAGCCTTCATTCAACGAGTGGTTGGCCCGAGGGATGAAGGCTTATCCTCCTCCCTCTACTTGGGCCAGCTCTGAGGGATCATCCCCCCTGAAGAACCTCCCACAGGACCAGCCAAAGCTCCTGTAAAGTCTGCATCTCGTTCCCTCTCCTGCCGCCCCTTTCCTTCCATGAGGCTAATCTCAAGAGGACTCCCTCACAAACAGCAGCTAGCCAGCCTCCCTGGGGAGCCCAACCTACAGCTGCTGAGGGCATGATGTCTTTAATTTCAAGAAACATGCTATAGGCTGTCTGTTTCCAACCACCATGGACAGGTTAAAGAATGAGAATAAGAAGAGAATGACAGGCTCAAATTCCAAAATTCTCAGCTCAGTTCATGGGCTGAAACCCAGGGACCTTTTATAACTCTGCTAAAAATACTCTCTTCTCTCTTGCAGTCGTAAAGCTCAGTAAGAAGAAAAAACTTTGATCTTTAGGTTTATTAAATTATACTCTCCGTTAAATTCTCACCCTGCAAAGAATCTATAGATCAGGGTGCTGATCTACAAAGAGCAGAACTCCTAAAAAATAAAATGTGGATTTATTATGATTCAGAAAAGCCTGAATCCCTAAACATCAGGGAATACCCATTGCCAGCAGAAGCTGCCCCTCTTTCCCTGTGTAATAAGGCTGATGTGGCCTTGCCTGAAGATCCTTTTAATGAGATCACTTGAAGCAATTACTTTGTAAGGAAAGCCAATTGTCCTCAGCCCTCCTACCCACTTCTGTCTAGAAATGGACCCAGCATGCCCCAATGGGCCTATTACAGGGCTTTACTCCAAAAGAATTGCAAGGTTTTGCTACTTCACATTGACAAAAATATGACCAATGTGTGTGGGAATGAATTCTGAGGAATCCAGATGGAAGAAAAAAAATAGATTAGGCAGAATTATCAATATGAGTACACTTAACAACAATCAGGACCCCATGTGCCAGCTGCAGCAGCTGGGAGTGGAGTTGATTGTGAGTCTGGAAACCCATACGCCACAATTGCCCCTATAAATGGGGCTGAGACACCAGAAATTCACTGAGAAATCACAAAGGAAATAATAGAATGATTTCAGAAGATGAAGATGTCAGACTGGATTTATCATGTGTGACCTGCTAACCCACCCACCGTGTACTGCCCCCAAGAGAACCCAGAAGACACTCCCTTCACCATGAGTTTGAGAAACCCATTAGTAAGTGAACACAGCATCTCAGAAATGTGTTAACAGGGCCTTCTCTGTGGGCTGGCAGTGCCATTATGGGACATTGAGATCCTTCATTTTGATGTTGGAGACCAAACTCCTTAAGTAGTAAAGACTAAATAGTGCCACTTAACCCCAAGGTAAAGCAGGCATGATTATCCCAGTAAGCCACATGGCCGCCCAGTGGTCAGAACGCTTGTGATCCACTGTGATTTATGGTGAAGAATAACTTATTATTATTGTCATTATGTATTCAACTGGAAAATACAGTCGGAGTGAACAAGGCTTGACTTAAGCTGCCCTGATTGTCAAAATCCTTTACCTATGTTTTCTTTTTTTTTGGCATGGAGTAATTCACAGATCCAGATATGCTCAAATACAGAGAAAGCTGAGTAACTGTAAGAAAAATTAATGGCATTATGCTCATGGGACCTATAAAGTTAGGAGTACTAGGTATACCATATGTCTTAGTAAGATACAGTATGTACACTAGAACTAAACACATATAAGGGTATATGACTCAGAAATTACTGGGGCTTCAAGAACAAAGTAAAGGACAAGTTGGTCCACCTTATACCACTAACCCCTAAGAAAGAGGCACGACAATTGGTAAGCCTCTTTGGAATGAGAGGCAATGAATATACTGCTGGAAATGCCACTCTAACTCATTTACCAGATGAGCTATGCTTAACCACAAGACACCTGAGGTCCATCTCCTCTTATCAGATAGCATTCCATTATCAATGCATACATATATACAGAGGATGCCCCCCAAAATGCATACACATTTTTAAAAAGAGAAAAACTATATTAAAACTGTATTGCTCAAATTATGTTTGATGTTTGCAATTATGAGAGGTACTCAAATGTGACTTGTATTCACCTTTTGTTGTTGGTATATATTGAGTATTTCAGTCTTAATACAGGCTTTTTCTTTCTTAAAATGTTTACACGTTTTTGGCACTGTCTGTAGGACTCTACACACAGTCTGGGAGGATCCTGAAGTCAACAATAAGTTGCAGGGAAAGGGGGAACTCACTTTCCCAGTATGCTGACTCCTGCTATATTGCTATCTTTCTCTCACCCCGCACCTAACATCTCAGAAAGACTTGACAGAGGAGGGGGAATCTAGCTCTGTTCTCTATGATATGTTGGAATCTGCTGGAAATGGACAGCTGTCACCCTACATGTGAGATGGTCCTTGGACAGCACACAAGCAATAGCCTCACACCAGAGGGAATTTCAAGTGGTATGTGCCATTGGCCAATCTGCCTGGAAGGAAAGGATCTAAAACTGATTCACAAACATGTTCAACAGTTTCCTAGGAGAGTAAGGAGAAGTGAGGTGGAAGGAATGTTGATATGGAGGTCTGAGGGAGAGGTGGGTAATTGCACACCTCAAAATGAGCGCAGTGAGGATATCTGCGACCCATAATAAATACTCAGCAAAACGGCCCTGCAGCTGTCAGTAACATGGCATGCCCTGGGCACATCAGCCTGCCTCATTCCACAGCCCTTCTAATGGGCTCATGACCAAAGCGGCACTGCAGCAGCAAGGAAAGCTTTGTGTGGGACCAACAACATAGACCACCTCTCACCACAATTAGCCTTGCTATCAGCACAGTGGGGGTCTAATCTGCCAGGCTCCATGATCGACCATGTTCTCCATTTTTGAGAGACCAGAGAGCTGTCTTCATTCTGGATGTGAATTTGCTTTTCCAAACCCCCATGCTTCTGCCAGTACTCACATACCACAATCCATATACTTACTAATAGTCACAGTCATGTTATCAGATACCACTTCAAATGATCTCACTTTGTAGAAAAGGAGTCAGACAACAGGTTATGCCCATAGGATCCACTGGTCTTATCCCATCATTCAGAAGCAGCTGGCCTTACAGAATAGCCTATCAAAGGTTCTGGTCTAGCACCAGATGTAAAATACCACCTTATGATCTTGAAATACTATCTCATAGGATGCAGAATGTGCTCTGAACCAACAAATGATATAGGGTATTCTTACCCATGACCTAAATATGTAAGGTTGGTATCCAAAAAGGGAAAGAGAGACTGGTTCCTCTTACTATTGATTCCTCTTAACCTACTCCTAAAATATCTTCTTCCGATCCCTGCAACTGTGTGCTGTGCTTGTTTAGAGGTCTTACCTCACAGGGTAAGAAGTATTTCCACCAGGGACACAACTGTGATTCTTTCAAATCCGAGACTACTATCACTCAGCCGTTTGGGGGTCCTTGTGGAACTAGGGAATAAGTAAAAGGGAGATTTTCTTATAAGCCAGGAAGGTTCATCCTTACTATCAATGGGAAAGTATGGAAGCAGGAATGAGTATAAATGAAACTTGAGGAATATTATTTGGTATCTCCTGATATTACACTGTCTATGGTTAGTGGAAGACAATGGCAGTCAAATATACACAGGCCTCGCAAGGCTTAGGTCCCTCGGGAATAGAGATTTGGATGGATCACAACTCCAAATAGCAAAAGTACTGAATAAAGGCAAAAAGAACACAGAATGATGCGAAATTAAATGGAAAAATCATAACCCTCTTTTTGGGCACAGAAGGTAGCTCTAGCTCTATAAAAATATATATTTCCCACAGTAATAGAAACAATGACCTGAAATTTATATGGCACCACAAAATACTGCAAATATCCAAAGAAATCTTGAGCAAAAAGGACAACGCTGGAGGTATCCCACTACCTGACTTCAAAATATATTATTATACAAAGTTACAGCAACCAGATCAGCATGGTACTAGGATAAAAGCAGATACACAGATCAATGGAGCAGAATAGAGAAGTCAGATATAAATCTAAGCATTTAGAGCTAACTCATTTTCAACAAAGATGCCAAGAAGATACAGTGGGGAAAGGGCACTGTCTTCAAAAAATGGTTCTGGGAAACAGGACAATCATATGCAGAAGAAAAAAACTAGACCTCTGTCTCTTACCATATACAAAAATCAACTCAAAATGGATTAAAGATTTAAATCTAAGACCTGAAACTATGAAACTTATGGAAGAGAATGTTGGGTAAATGCTCTAGGACATTGATCTGGGCAAAGGCTTTTTGTGTAAGACCTCAAAAGCACAAGAAACAAAAGCAAAAATAGATAAAGATTACACAGAGCTAAGGAGCTTCTCCACAGCAAAGGAAACAATCAACAAAGAGAGAACCTACAGGATAGGAGAAAATGTCTGCAAACTATCCATCTGACAAGGGATTAATAACCAAAACATATACAGCTCAAATGACGAAATAGCAAACATTCAAATAATACAATTTTTTAAAAGCACAAAAGATCTGAACAGACATTTCTCAAAAGATGACATACAAATAGCTAACAGGCATATTAAAAAATGCTCAATATCACTACTCATCAGAGACATGCAAATCAAAACTAAAATGAGGTATTAGCTCACCCCAGTTAGAATGACTTTCATGCTGGCAAGGACGTGGAGAAAGGTGAACTCTCATACAACGCTGGTGGGAATATAAACAGGCATAGACACTATGGAGGATCCTCAACATAAAACTAAAAACAGAACTAGCATATGATCCAGCAATCCCACTACTGGGTATGTATCCAAAGGAAAAGAAGTCATATATCAAGGAGATATCCACTCTCCATGTTAACTGCAGCACTATTCAATAAACAAAACATGGAATTGATCTAAGTGTCCATCAGCGGATGACTGGATAAAGAAAATGTGGTATATATACACAACGAAACACCATTCAGCCATTCCAGAGAAAGAATCTCATCATCTGTAGCAACCTGGATAGATTTAGAGGTCATTATGTTACATGAAATAAGCCAAGCACAGAAAGATAAATATTGCATGTTCTTATGCATGTGGGAGCTAAAAAAAAAAAAAAAGAAAGAAAGAAAAGTGGATCTTATGAAAATGGAGAGTGGACTGGTAGTTGCCAGCAGACAAGAAAGGTAAGGAGAAGGGAGGTTAAAGAGAGGTTGATTAATGGATACAAATGTACACTTAAATAGAAGAAATAAGACCTGGTATTCAACAGATCAGTAGGGTGGCTATCGTTAACATTAATCAATTGTACATTTGAAAGTAGCTAGAAGAGTGTAATTGGAATGTTCCTAGAATGAAGGAAAGGTAAATATTTAAAGCAAAGGATATCCCAAACCTAATTTGAGTATATGAATGTATAAAAGTATCACATGTACTCTGAAAACATGTACATCTATTATATGTCAATAAAAATTTTTAGGGCAGCGCCTGTGGCTCAAAGGAGTAAGGCGCCGACCCACATACTGGAGGTGGCAGGTTCAAAACCAGCCCCAGCCAAAAACTGCAAAAAATAAAAATAATAAAAAATAAAAATTAAAAAGAAAATTTTAAGGCAAAAACTAAAGTAGCTCTAAAGCAATTACCCATATTTTCTCATTTACTGTGTCACGAATTTACATATGAATTTTAACTACTATTCCCCTTCATTCCTATCCCTTTCCCCTAATATTTAAGATGTGTTGATGGTGGCCAGCTCTACAACTGAGTCCTTAGTTATAGAATATTAACACTGTGACAGAACTCAAAGAGACACAGACACCACTCAGGGAGACTGGACTTGAACAGTAACTTATGAATTGCCCTCCCAGGGAAGGAGATGTGTGTGTTGCATTTTCTGCTATATGAGAGATAGTTGTGCATTTTTCTGAAGTCTGTAAAATACCACCTGAGGACGATATCTAATAGAATCTCCTTGGTTTTTTTGTTTGTTTGTTTTGTTTTGTTTTTTTGAGACAGAGCCTCAAGCTGTCACCCTGGAGAGAGTGCTGTGACATCACAGCTCAAAGCAACCTCCGATTCCTGGGCTCAAGTGAGTCTTTTGCCTCCGCCTCCCAAGTAGCTGGGACTACAGGTGCCCGCCACAACGCCCGGCCATCTCCTTGTTTTAATGTAAATCTTGTTTGACCTCAATAGACATGGAGAGCTGTTCAGTATTTTCTTGAATATTCCTGAATATTAATGAAATCCCACCTCCCATTGGCCTTTGGAAAGTTACTATCACTTTCCCTACCAGTTTCTGATTGCTTTTACTTATTAAAAGCTGACACAGTTAAAGTTTTCCCCAAAACTACTTCTATTTTTTCATTTCTGATCATTTTTCAACCTTGGTCTATAGTCCCCCAAAATAAAGAATGTCAGCCAGGACTAAATTCAACCATGATGCCCATTTGCCAAAATAAGACCGATTCTCCTCAGTCCCCTCTCACAGGCCCAGAGGGGTCAGAGGTGACCCCATCTGGGGCTGGAATAGCCGTGGCACAGGCAACACTGACATCCCAACGCCCTGCCCACTCGGTGCTCACAGAGCAACTCTCCCTGAATCCAGGTCTCCATCTAAGAAGCTGATTATAGCAGCTCTAAACCTAACTGGAGATTGAAGGAAAAGGTTAAAAAAAATAATAATAATCAACATCACCCTGAAAAGAGATAAAAATAAATGGGAAGAAATTTTGACCTCTCCAGGAAAGTATTAAAGGGAATGAACGAAAAACAAATGTCACTTCGTTGCCATGGAGCTCCCAATGTCCTCTGATTTACAGTGAGTAGCACTTAAGCCCTGACAGATAACCAGCCACCACTGCTTCTTCCATCTGCACCAGGAGAGGATTCAACACCTTCTGCAGAGTTTGTGAATATCTTCATCATTTGATTAACCACATCCAATGAATCCCATGGTAAACAACCTTGCCTGACATTTCCTATTCCTGTTAACTTCGCAGTGATCACTTTTTTGAATAATAATGCAAAGTACATGATTTCTCTCTGCTGTCCCATGCAAAAATCTTGGATCACTCATTTGGATACCTGGCTACTCACACGAACACCAGTCTAATGTCATTCTCTAAGCAGACTCCCTCTGAAATTTTACTTCACCTGAACCTGCACACGATGTATCCTAAGCAGGCATGGAGGCAGTAAGACACGGAGGTAACAGCATAGCTGATTCTCTAAAGCAGCTCTCACTATCCTTGGGAGTGTTCGGAAGGGATCATTTCTGGACAGGGCAACGTTACCTAGTCCTGAGATCCTTGGAGATGAAAGATCAGTTGTTTTCCTCAGCACGTGAGACAAACAGGTGCCTTTTATTCTGTCTGGGCTGCTGCCTGACACTCAACTGTAACTTTAAGATGGGAAGGAGAGAGAGACTCACATCAAGAGAATAAAAGTGACAGAATAAAAGAATAAAGTATCTATTTATGATTTCAGATAGAAATCAGGAACAGCAACCAGGACCCAAAGCCCATATGGCCTTTGCAAGCTTTATGACCTTCTCGTGCTTATTTTCTTTATCTTTCAGAACATCTCAGGAGGGAATAGCCCTGACATCCTGAAGCTGGGTGAGCCTGTGTGCTGGAAAGAAAACCAGTGTTGGCTGTGATGTACTCCACGCCACTGAGCCTGAAGGGACAGAGACTGTGGGGAGTGGCCTAGAGATAGCAGGTGCAGCTGAAGGAAAGGGAGATGTAGTAAGGACCCACTGTGCTGTGCCACACCAGGCCACCTGAGACTCCTTGGCAGGGAAACAGAACACACCAGACATCATCATTTAACACAATTAAACCTTCTGCCTCTATTTTTTCACTTTTGCTTTATTCTACATTATTGGTTTTAGTCCCCCAAAATTAGTGTCAATTATGGCTAAAGTCAACCATGACCTCCCATTTGCCAAAATGAAAGAAATTACCCTCATACACAGCATTCAGTCTCTCATCAACTTCTGATCTATTGAGAGCGTCTTTCTTCCTGAAACCTTCACAAAATGATTTGTTTCCTCCTTTGTGTATTAATATCCCTTCTCTTTTATTACTGCCCCTCTTTTTCTGCCTGCCTCTCAAGTTCTGGCATTCCCTGAAGTTCTATGTCTAGCCCTCCTTTATCCTCATTCTACACATTTTCTAGGAAATCTTTCATGCCCACGGCCTCAATTATCACATATGTGCAATAGCTCCCAAATGTCTGTCTCCATAACCATTCCCTCTCCTGGGTTCCATTCCATCAGTCTGACTATAGTACAGTTGGAATTTAGTCCATGGATATAGCACAGGGTATGCACAGAAATTTGGTTTCCAGACACCCCCCGCACCTCAGATACCAAAATCCATGAATGCCCAAACCTTTTATATAAAATGATGTAGCATTTCCATATAACCTACACACATCCTCCCACTCATTTTTTTCATATATTTTAAATTATCTCTAGATACTTATAATACTTAATACGCTGGAAATGCTAGATAGTTGTTAAACTGTGTTGTTTGGGGAATTGGTAACAAGAGAAAAAAGTCTGTATATGTTCATGCAATCAACCATTTTTTTCCCCAAAATATTTTCAATCCACAGTTGATTGAATGCCCCGGTACAAAGGGCAGACTACAGATGTCCCACCTGGATGTTCCATTTTTAAATTAAAACTGGACTTATCAGCCTTCCCTAAAGCTTGCCCCTAAAACTCCCATACTCCCCACACTTGAGGAATGGTGTGTCTATCAATACCTAAATTCTAACCCTGAAAATTCCCTAGGCCCCACACTCACTCTCCTCTCTACCAGTGAGCAGGTCCCATTGACCATACCTGTCTCCCTCATCACTCCCTTCCTCCCCCTCTTATGTCACATACAGCCACATACACGCCCATCCTGGCATCAGTCAAGTCTTCATCACCTTGTTCCAGATGAACTCTACCAGTCCAGCATGTAAAATACTGTCTGGTTCTTTAATATTCATTGAATGATGAAATGGACCATTTCCTAATAGATCTTCCTATTTCCAGTCTCATTCTGCTCAGGTTCATCTTCTGCACTGCCATTAGAGTATTTCTAAACCCCAAATCCTACTCCACCACCACCCCCACTTATACCTCCATGATTCCCAGGCCCTAAAGGATCAAACCTTCTCTAGCATGATCCAGAAGCTCTCCAAAATAAAGCCCTGTCTTGTCTTTCTGGCAGCATCTCTCACTGTTTTGTGGACTCTGCACCCATTTCTACTCACAACTCATAGTTCCCTGAATGCACTAAAATAACCACACCAGGTGGGGCCTTTGTTCATGCTGCACCCCAACCCCTCTCTAAGCCCTGTCCACTCAATATTTTACAGTTAAATGAAGCATCAGCTCCTGTCTGAAACCTCCGTGACCGGGCCTTCCTCCCTGAGTGTTGGAGTCCATCTAGCCTATGGCAAGGAGGCGTGAGAGTATAAGAAATACCTGTATAGCTCAATAATGGAACACCTGGGTGGGAAGGGCATAGAGAGGGATTTGGCTCTCCTAACAAGCATGAGAGCTCGCGAGATAAGAGCAGTGGTGAATTGGCAGTCTCTACACCTGTGGTGTTGAGAAGCACGAGATTAGTCTTGTATTAGTCTGGAGGAGCAGGCAGACAGGAGCATGGGCCTTCTATCACAGACCTGTTTACTTTGACTCTGTTTCCTCTCCTGCCTGCAGGCGCCAGCACTGCGTCTCTCTGCTGAAGATTACCAAGCTCTGCTAAAGACTAAGATCTATCTTTCTAAGACGACTGCTTTACTCTCTCTAAGACTCACATTCTCTCTCTCTCTCTCCAGCTAAAGTAGACAGCCCTCAGGCACCTAAGAGAAACTGAACCAGAGCAAGGTAACTTAGCGGTCCGTGTCCGGAACCTAGTTAAGCTGGGCCCGAGACCTGGCCAGTCCTGGGCCCTGGCAAGAAGTGTCAGAAGTGACATGACACCAGAGTGAGCAGGAAGGTAAGAAGAAGGTAACCTCCTCTTCTCTTGAGTCCTCTGTCCACCGGATCTATATAAACATCTACCTCACTCCTATATAACTATACACAAAGAAAGGAAACCAAGTCTTCGTGTATGGCTTTTCTAGAATGTGCTTCTTGAGAACAAGGGCTCGATCCCCTTCATCTTTATATCCCTAGGGCCAAGTCCAGAGCCTGACGATACATTTCCACTGAATGATAAATTAATGTGACTACATGCGGCTCTAAAGCTAAGTGCTCAAGTGCTAATAGGATTCAGAGTAAAGGCTTTTTCGAGTTTAGAAGGAGTTAATATGAGAGGATTGGTGTTCGGGGTTAGGATTTAAATAAGAATAGAACAACAATAAGTTGGCAAGAAAAGGTTATCAGGAAGGTGACCTTATTCTTTAAACTATGAGAGTTTTGACAATGAAACTGTTAATAATTATGTGAAGTCAATAGGAATAAAATAGGGCTGCAAGATGTAATACATAGTCATTCTACAAATCATGGGATTCACATTAATGGTTTTAAGAGTGGCAAGAAACAATTACCAAAATTAAATCTTTTTTTTGTGTGTGTGTGTGTAGAGACAGAGTCTCACTTTATCGCCCTCGGTAGAGTGCCGTGGTGTCACACAGCTCACAGTAGCCTCCAACTCCTGGGCTTAGGTGATTCTCTTGCCTCAGCCTCCCAAGTAGGTGGGACTACAGGCGCCGCCACATCACCCGGCTATTTATTTTTTGGTTTTGCAGTTCAGCCGAGGCCAGGTTTGAACCCGCCACCCTCAGTATATGGGGCCGGCACCCTACTCGCTGAGACACAGGCCCCAAAATTAAATCTTATTTTTCTGGCTGCCTCTTATGCTAATTTTCAAAACTTTCATGATACCATACTGCTACTTGGTATTCAGAAGTAGGCATTACAGGCTGCCCACCAAACAACTCTCTTCCCCAATCCTTAACATTGGAAATTCAGTCCTGTCCAAGTGTCCCACCTCTTCCCCACAGTGAGCTGGGATAAACTGCTGGTCATAACTAAGCATGAGACAACTGTAACATGGGCATGTGGCAACATGGCCAAGAGCTATCAGGGGAGGCTGCTGGGGTGCTTATTGGGACAGACTTTCCCTCATAAAAAGAGGCATAGTGGAACTTCCATTTCTGGTGATATAATTTATACAACAAATTACCCATCCAGAGAATCATTCCCAGTGTAGGAAACCTAAGCGATGCTGGATAAAATATTTAAAATCAGCTTTTTAAATACATATATGAGCTGTTTGGAAAATAAAGGAATCCTTGGAAGCCAGAAAAAATACAAAACATAAGCAGAAAAGTGTGTCAACAGTGGTGATTATCGTTGCCCTGGTGGTAGCACCTGCCAGGCCATAGTTATCTGAAACTTGGCTTTCCATGAGCCACACATGAGGATGCTTAGAGCCTGTATATGTAGGAGGTCAGAGTAAGAACCACACAAATCCTGGCAGAAATAAGCATCAGTCTTCTCTGGATGAACATAGTCCAAACTCAAACACCAAAGACTTCTCAAGGACAAAATGGCAGTTAACACGAGCTAACAGTTAAACATCCAAAAACGTGAGTGTCAATCGGCAGAAGTTAAAATGGAGAATCAGACTACCAAAGGTTGCAGATGTAGAATTACCAGCTAGAGAAGGTAATGTGTTTTTCATATTTGAACACATAAAAAGCAGATTTGAAAATATGTGCAGGAAAGCAACAAGGAAAGACCTTACAGATATGAAAAAGTACCAAAGAAAACTTAGAGAAATAAAAAAGGATACCAAAAAGATAAAAAGGAAATTCAAAATTAAAAGATGAACAAATTTACCCCAAACAGCAAATCAGTAATATGAACACACATTAAAAAGAATCATTCCAAATGGCTTTTGAACATGGCATATTCTCTCAGTACATATCTATTCTAAGAGTAACAAGAACAATTTCCTAAATGTCAATTATGTTATTTTTAGTCATAATTCTTATTATAATTTTGAACTATTTTTATATAAGGTCAGATACAACAAATAATGTGTTCATGTAATCAGGAACTAAGATTTTTTATTAATAAAGACAAATGCACAGATATCAAAGATATTATGGAAAGAACAGTCAGATTAAATTTGAATTTAAAATAGCAATATGAATTCATGCTGTATAAAACCCAAGGCTTATAAAAATGTCTTACATCTGTGCACTGAAAATCTTCAGGCCTCCAAATGCTGTCACCCCTGTTGCAATGAACACAATGAGATCCTGGCTACGAAATATAATTCCCCCACTAAAAGGAACCAATGCTCATTTGACAATTTGGCTGATTCTAGTAGAGGGCTAAGCAAAATACAAGGTGAGTGTAAGACATCTTTTACTTGTATAAAGCAAGGAAATACTCAGAGGCAAACAAAGTCATGTTAAGAGAATACAGACACCAGCATGACAAAATTGGGACAATTTTAGCATCAAGAAGAAAAGGTACTATATTTAAACACAAAACAAAAAAAAATGGTTAACACTGATGGAAAGGCAGTAGTTCAGTGGACACTTTACAATATATGAAGAGAAACTAGTGTATCACTGTTTTTCAATCTTTATCTCACAGCACACTTGACTCTATAAGCTTCCATGGCACACTTTAATTACGTAGATCAAAAAAAGCCAAAAAAGAATATACGTACAGGGCTTTGAGTCTCGTGAAAATAATTAATGATCTTTAAAGTTTTTCACAGCACATCTAAGATCCTCTCACGGCACACCAGTTGAAAATCACTGTACTATACAATCGCTCTGTCCTTTTAGGAGAAACTGCATTCAATCCTAGTTAACACAGTGACTAAGAAAATGCCATGAAGGCTATGTTAACCAGTTTGATGAAAATATTTCAGACTGTATATGTCTGAAATAGCACATTGTACCCCATGATTGCATTAATGTACACAGCTATGATTTAATAAAAAAGAAAAAAATAAATTAAAAAAAAATGAGGAAAGGTCTTCTTTATGGGAAAACATCGGCTACCAAATCCAGACATAATGATAGAATTAGAAAATCAGCATTTCCAACTCCCAGTGAAACAAGTGATCCAGGCAAGGTTCATCAAAGAACATTAAAACTATTCACTACCACCACTTCGGGTTGCTGGGGGACAGGGCATTCACATAGCCCTGAGTTATTCCCAACATGTTGCTCGCTAATTGGAAAAGTAGAAATGTACCTTTACAAGGGAGAGATCTCAGCCACCACCATGGACAAGTGACTGAACTTAGCAATGAGAATAGTGGAGACCACCTGAGGTGATGCTCCTCTCAGGGATACATTAGAAAGTACACAGAATCCTTTATGAAGTGATTTTGCCAAATGTTTAAGTTTTGTCCTATCAAGCTCCTAGAGGATCTAGATCTTTCAGTTTAAAGAAAATACTAATAGAGGGGCGGCACCTGTGGCTCAAAAGAGCAGGGCACCAGCCCCATATACCAGAGGTGGTGGGTTCAAACCCAGCCCTGGCCAAAAACTGCAAAACAAACAGAAATTATTAATAGATAAAATAGAAGAACAATTTTAAGAATGCAATAAAACAAATAAATCCAGTATGTGGGATACTTTATACGATGCATCCCCAAAGTTAATTATCATTTTTAAAAGTGGTTGAACTGTTCAGATTGAAACAGACTGATGGAAATAAAATCAAATGATACACTCAGCTGGTTCTGGGTTGAGAAAATAGCTTAAACATATGTTTGGGAGACAAGTAGGAAAATGTGAAGATACACTAGATGTTAGATGATATTAGAGAATTATTACTTTTAACTGTGATATCTAATTGTAGTTTAGGTAGAAGAATGTTATTCGTAAAGCCAAAAATTGTATCTACATGGAAGATATATACTGTTTATTATGTAATTCCTTCAAATTTCCCAGATGATTCAAATTTTTCATAAGAATTGGGGTAAAGCAGGTTATGTCTCTGACAAAGGTTTAATAACCAGAATCTACATAGAACTCAAATGTATTAGCAAGAAAAGAACAAGTGATCCCATCTCAGGGTGGGCAAGGAACTTGAAGAGAAACTTCTCTGAAGAAGACAGGCACACAGCCTACAGACACATGAAAAAA
>CAUYRH010056531.1:0-19139 GCA_963574655.1 Perodicticus potto
TTTGTGTTTACATGGATGGAGCTGGAACATATTCTTCTTAGCAAAGTATCTCAAGAATGGAAGAAAATGTATCCAATGTACTCAGCCCTACTATGAAGCTAATCTATAGCTTTCATATGAAGGCTAAAACCCAGTTATAGCACAAGACATGGGGAAAGGGGCAAGGGAGGGGAGGGGAGGGGGGAGGGTGATTGGTGGGATCACACTTACGGTGCATCTTACAAGGGTGCAAGTGAAAATTACTAAATGTAGAATATAAATGTCTTCATATAAAGATTAAAAGGCCATGAAGGCTATGTTAAATGGTTCAATGAAAATATTTCAGATTGTATATAAAGTCAGCACATTGTGCCCCATGATTGCACCAATGTATGCAATTATGATTTAATAAAAATTAAAAAAAAAAGAATTTAAAAATTCTCTTCATTTTATATACGTTCTGTTATGGACAGGGAGGATTCATGTTCCTGGTGGGGCAGGGCAGGGCAGCGGGAGATTTCATCAGGCTTCACAGGAAGGCATGCAATTTACAATTTACAACTTGTTTACTTCTGGAATTTTCCGTTTAATATTTTCAGACTGTGGTTGACCACGGGTAATGGAAACTGTGGAACATGAATCCGCAGGTGAAGGGGGACCGTTGTCCTGCCTAACTCTTTCGTCTGTTCCTTGATTGTGTGTAAAGGCCACCTTCTTCTCTGATTTCAAGTAATTTGTCAGTTTTCAAATAAATTATGAAACATAGCATTTACAAATTGATTCTACACATTGTTGGCATCACCTGTGCTTTACCCTTAATGACACGAGATTTAAAGCCCACTTACCAAATTCACTGCTCATCCACGGTGTTGCCAAACGCTCTGACTCACTTTTGACTTCATATTCCTACCACTAGTTTCATAAGGTGAACATAAAATTGAATGATTGCTTACTAAGGTCAATGAGTTTCTTAAAACTTTCTTATCAAATAATATGCATACATTAAATAGTATTTCTAATAGCGATTCATGTTTACTGAATAATCATTGTCATGAAAATGTCATTTGAGAATTTTGCTTAAACAGAACTCACAGTTGGAATGAAGCATATTTTGACAGTTTTCATTAGAGTTATGCTCTGCTTTCAAATTCATGTTTTAAGCCAGAATGACTCTGATTTAATGACTCTTCCATAGGTGCTAGACATAAATGTCATGAATTATTTTAAAAATTATAATGGATTTCTATTCCACTATGTGTTGTGACATCTATGGAGACATTTTAACAGAAATGTTACACTTCAACTCACTGTTGTGTTAATTTTGAGATTATTAATGAGGATTTATTCCACCATATAACCCAATATCCCTTTCATGAGAACCCACGTGAGATGCATCTGTCAGAATTCATTGTCAGAACAAGCTGCTAATAATTGCACTGTTTATTTTTAATGTATCAGGATTTGATGTGCTTTCTAGCTGATGTGAACCACTAGATCTATAATTCTTCCCCAGCAAGTGATTCTGATTTTTTAGGTTGTGTTTAATTATTGCATCCGTGACTGGATTCTAATTTATTTTCCTTCATCCTCACTTACGCATTTTTTTTATCTTGTTATATTATGTTTGTCTCAGTAGCTCATCTGATTTCTCTTTCTATGATAAAATAGATTAAGTAACAAGAAGGATTACACTTTATCTCAAGTTTACGTACAGCCATACAGGATTAGTGGGAGAAGATGGACAATTAGAAAGGAAATAAAACTACGGTATGTGCACTCTTTTAAAAGAATACGTTCAAAGAAGTATTCCCCATTAGAAGTTTTACTTCTTCCTTTTTAAAAAGCTGAAATACCCACATAGACTATGACATTTCTCTGCATATTTTAATGAAATTCGAGAAGAGATCCATTCAGGTTTCTTGCTGGATATTAACTTTTTTTTTCAATTTGATAGATAAGAAAAGCTTGCAAGATTCAAGAACGTGAGCAAGATTCAGCATATGTATGTACTGAATAAAAGAAAGTAAAAGTGACTGTTTTCTTGTCAGTAACTGCTGATAATGAAAATCCACTAGTTCCGTGATTGTCACATATTGTAAGGACAACAAAGGTCGAAATCAGAAAGAGGAGAAAATCCCTGCTCCTGCACTTTGCAACTTAGTTGTGTACACTCCAATAAAAAAGGAGTCCTTGTTGATGATTTTTATGTAGCAGTTTCAGCGATGATGGGCCAGTTTCCAGCAGGCGGCTTCTGTCTCTAGGAAAAAAGGAACTTGATCATAGGTCCTTGAGAATAGCACCAAGAAGGAGAATCAGGAAGAGAAAGAAGAACTTCTTTAATAAAATCACTAATCTAGGTATTTTAACATATGAATTTGTGTAGGACACAGACATGGAGACCAGAGCAGGGACATTCTTAAAATGTAAAACACACTACTGACCTCTTTAGAAGTTACCTACATAAACATGAGGTCACATGCCAGTGTAGTGGGTTGAACGGCATCCCTCCAAAATTCATGTCCATCTGGACCCTCAGAAAGTGACCTTATTTGAAAGTAGGTTCTTTGCAGATACAGGGCCAGTGTAACACCTCTGGAATCCATGAGAAAGCTGGTAAGTTTTATAGGCCCAGAAATTGTACTTGAATAATGAGAGGCTGAATAATGAATGAAAACACTACCAGAAATGATACCTAGTGCAAGCTTAGACCTTATTTATCACCTGCTCCTAGAATGCCACTCTCCAGGGAGCTGGCAGACCACGCTGGATTCAGCTGGAAACCCTGAAGCTCTTCTGCCGAAGCAGTCAGCCTGCTACAAGGTGGTTATGCTTACTGCACACTGTGGCACACAGAGGCCAGTGCCCCGAACTCATGACTAACGGGTCAAGGGCTAACATAAGCATGTGTAGTCATTATGTAAATGTATCAATTGTGTAAAATTGAACCAGCATACTATGTACCTGAACTTCTTTGTTTATATAGGACAAATGACACTTTATGTTAATATACACAGATTACCATGGATAAAACATATAAAGAAGTTGTGAATGTCCTAACTTTTCTACAGACATTAAGTGATTTGATTTTATCTTTTATAGCCTTTCTTAGACCAATGAATTCCAATTATTGCCTTAACTTCTCTATTGCCTTTGATTCAAAATGAATATTAAGAATACTTACATTCTCTTTATTGATACACAAGAATTGTAACATTCTGGAGTTCATAAAAGTAAGTGTGAATGTATTTACAACAAATTAAATTTCATCTTACACCTCAGTAATAATATATCACAATACTTAGGTGTTCAGTGTTACATTGTTTAATAAGTTTAGCGTTTTGCCTTTCCAAGAGACTAAGGCAGTAAACTACTGAAAAGCATTAGAACATAAATAGCAGGAAATAAATGGACATCAACGTTAGGGTTTCAGTAACCCCATATCATAGATGCATTCTTTTAATTCTGCGACCTCACAGAATGGCTCAGTAACTTTGTTTTCCTGAGTCTGAAACGATACTTACCTTCTTTGAAAGTTAGAAGTTCCTATCATTCATCTTTTGTAAATTGCCCTTATGTAATGATATCATTTCTTATAATGGAAACCTGTAACTATGTTGCTAAGCAACACTGTAATAGAGACCTACGGCTATCACTTGATCCTATTTCGTGTTCCCAGCTGAAAGCTTTCAATCATTGACATTCTAATTCAAAACTAATTTCATCCTAGTGGGTATTAGAACACAAGATGGTAAAATCACCACAAATAGTTTCACTGAGAGAGAAGAGAGAATGAAAAGGGGATAAACCTATCCAAACATTCATTAGGCATTGGTAGGTAAGGAAGGACGGGTCAGCCTACTTAAATATTCCTTTACTTAGGAATTCTCTAGTTTTAAACAGAGAAAAATGTCAGTAAAATTAGAGGAGTAATTTCTACAGTCAATTCCTATTTGTTACTAATGTCATAACATCAGTGCATTTAAAGATACACGAAAACTTGAAAAAAATCATTTCATCCTTTGAAAGCAATAATCCCTTCTGTTTGTATAGCACATTTCAAAGTGTTCAGCGGCACATGGTCTCATTTGCTACTCACACTAACTGTATTAGGTAGCCTGCTCAGGAATTGGTATTCTCATTTAAAAGATACAGAAGCAACAAATTCAAGGTAAGTAAACAACCCTGTACTATAAGCCAAATCGGGAACTAAATTCAAAGGTTGTAATTAAAAATTAATTCTTTTCATCTTCTGATTAAAATATACTCTTGTCTCACTGTGATACTATGTTTCACTTATATCTTCTTCCTGTCTATTCACTAAACTTAAGGCATAAAGGAAGAATTAGCCTCCATGGTCACACAGCTCATTACTAATTAGAACTGAGACATTACAAATTAAATTTCATGACTTAATAAAAATTGAGTAAATAATAAATTATCAGTATATTCAAACAATCTTACGTGCTAGTCTTGGGTTGCTGTCAAAGGTAAGATATCCCTCAGCAATACTGACATCAGTCCCATAACAGGTCACACTGCAATATAAACAATGAGTCACAAAAGGCACAAGGTTCTCAAGGTCATGATATATAATTTTTAAGACATAAATCCTGGAAGAAATGGAAAGTCTTAATTCATAGCCAATGAATATTAGTTTTAAAAATGCTATGAACACTAGTTCAAGAAAGTCTTAATTCATAAGCCAATGAATATTAGTTTTGAAAATACTATAAGCACTAGTTCAATTATGAGGCATAAAATTTCAGTATCAATAAAGGGTCTACTCATGTATGCAAACATCCTTATTCTATAATGTACTGTTTTTATAATATACTAATTCGAATTATTGGACTCAGTTAATGATTCACAGGGGAGGTAGGGAATCAGCACTGTAAGAAGAGAGAAGGGCCAGGGCAGCAAATTATAGAGGAAATGGGTATTTCAATTTAATTTATGTGATAGATAAGTTAAAGGGGGAAGTAGAAAATAATATCGAGAAATTAGGATGGTAGAGGTCTTGAATACCAGGCTAAGAATTTTATATTTTGTTTTAGGGTCAGTGAACATTTTTAGCATATGGGTCTAACATGAGCAAGAAATGCTTTAGAAAAATTACTCAGTGAAATGTGTGTAGGATAAGTGGGAAGTGAAAGAATTAGAGATGGAGAGAATATCATACTAGTTTAGGCGAGAGAAAATAAGTGTGGTGTGATTTGTTTCTTACAGTGTGATAAGTAATAAGAGGGGACTTGAACGAAGCTCTAGCCATGCACCAAGTATTTCTCTACGCATTTCCATGTGATCTTCACATTTAATCTTTACAACTCAGGGATAAGTAACTATGACTATTATCCCCCATTCATAGGTGAGGAAATAGAGGCATATAGGTGTTAGTTGATTTATCTTTAGAAGTCATAACTCTTTACTCATAAATAATAAAGAGTATATAATTTTTAAAATGCATAAATAGCCCCTTTTCATAGCTCTTCAGCAAAGCATTCTACTTTATACTTGCATATATGTGTTGGTTTTATTATTATTATAGCTCAGAAAGAGTGCATATAAATTTATTTAGAAAGAAAAAAATGCTTTGGATAGAAACACTGTCTGTGAACCATTATTTATACTCTTTTGTTTCACCTCACTATTTGAATGGTATTTATTATTTACTGTGTCCAACATTTACTATGTGTCCAGCACTTTGTCCTTTCCTGAGAGACAGACACGGTTCTTGCTGTCTGGGAGTGAGAGCATTTGGGGGTTTAAATTTTCTTTAAATCCCAGCAGCATTAGTGGACTTGGGCATATATTATGTAGAACAATTTTTCCTGTCTGCGTGTTCAGGCTGGTTTCCTTTTTGTATTATATTCACAAATATTACATACTATATCATAGATGAGAAATGTTTATGGTTCTGAGAAGCCAAGTCTTGACCCCTTTCACCATTTCAGTGTCTTTCCAAAGCCAGTAGGACCAGGCCATGTCGTGATCCCATCCACCTGACATTCTGAAAGGTGTGACACAAACAGGGCTGATCCTGTGAAGTAAATATCAAAATCACAGATTGCAGGCAACTAAAATCACAGTTCTTAAAATTGTTTAAGCCTCCCTACTTAAAAAAATCTAACTCTTAGCAACTTAAAGTCAGGCATTCTTGTTTTAAAAGCTTTAGGTATTAAAACTGAATTCCCAACAGTTGGTTGGTCTTTGTATGACTTCTTTGACTATTGATACTCAGCATTTATTGGATTGGTAACTGCCTCTTTATAGTTCTACATAACTAACACTTATGTGGGGAAAATGAATGTCTATGGATTATACAGCAGTTTTTGTACACATAAAAAATTATGACATTTTCACCATCTGCTCAGCATATTCACCTCACTTTTGAACTTTTCCTTGACTAGCCCTTCTATCATTTCTGTGAAAGATTTTTCACTTACATATTCCTCATGTTTATTCTTCCTACTTAGGGCACACAGAAAATATGTTATGAAAAAAATTACAAAGTATATTAGAAAATGTTTTTTAGAAACATGTACATATCTGAAGCTTCATTCTATGCATACCCCAATTTTAAAAAAGTTTTAAATGATTTTATGGACCTTTGACATGGCTACCTCATGAGAACTCAGTAAGAGAAATCTCATAGTACGAAAGGAGGAGAAAAAACTACTCCTGTCAGAGCAAGGAAGTCCTTAAGACATACTATACAAATAACTTCTCTCAGTGACTTTATAGGCTCTCCGAAGCTACTCAGCTATTAAAGAAACAAAGATTATGTTTGTCCTCCGTTGTTACTTCTTTTACAATAGAAAGTAAGACATAAATAATTTTCTCTCATTATCTTTCCTGGCAGAGTCTTGATTTCCATTTGGGTAGTATTCCATTTAACAATATTAATTGGATCATCCTCTTACTCAGCTAAAAATAGCTCTTGAAAGATTAAACACAATCTTTTTGTACCAAGCCCAGCAAGTCCAATACGCATGAGGAAAAACTGAGTACTTGCGAATAACTTATCTACAGGGAAAACTACATTTTTATGTAAGTCTGGAAAGGAAAGGAGAGCAAGAACTTTAGATGTCTGGTACATTCATCTTCAAGAAAAGGCTGAAATATATCATTTGTTTTGAGGATCATTTTTACCCCGTGAATATTTTACATTACTTTTATATATGAGAGAAGAGAAAAATGACCCTTGCTCAACTAATTACTATTGACAGCCGATTATATGAGGAGACATTACATCATGAAACAGCATAAATTTCTCTGTCTCAAGGCTATTTCAAAGCTGGAAGGAAATTGCATTCTTTCACTTTATAGTCCCATTTCTAATCACTAATTTTTGCAATCAGGAAGGAGAGTGATGAACTATGGAACTGGAAAATTTCAATGTTCCAGCAACCTGTACATAAAAAGCATGCCAAGGAAATCTATTAACTTCTCTTCAGAAGCATAGCAGAAGGAAACTAACTTCTGTCTGAGAAGCGTTTGTGTAGGTTTGAGAAGCAGAAAAGCAAAGAGTTCTTTGCTTAATCACCTAAGAGAATAGAGACTTTGCTTTAAAAAAATTTTCCCACAAGGGCACACTTTGCACAGGAAATGAGTCACATCTAAAGAAATAGATAATTATGCATTGCCAGTTCATTCTTACGTTTCATTGTATCCTAAAATGCATTTCCCATGAAGCTGTACACCTTGTCTTGTCTTTTCTCCATTTCTTCGGGGGTGTGGTGGGATGTTAACTCCTATCCTAAGTTGTTTCTGATTCATCTCGCTTCTCACAAGACGTCAGGTATTTGCCTCTTCGTTTCCTGCCAGTATTGGTACTTAATTCTATTATAGCTATTACCATGCTATACTTATTTTTTTATGGCTTAGTGTTTAATTCCAAAATAAAAATTTCTCCTGACATGACCCCTATCTTCCATGCAATTATCTTCATATCTAGCATAATATATTATTTTGGTTTTCCCAAAAGTAAACTCTGATACAAGGATTACAAGTGCAAATAGTTTATTTGGGAAGGGCAGGAAACACCGGTAGGGAAATAAGGTTAGCGACACAGCAGAGAAGCCGTTACAGGGTGAATATTAAGTGGACCACTGTGTGTTAAATGCCGGGGAAAACGTGGACAAATGGTCCAAAACTAGACCTCTGAGTTATCCTCCCCGAGGAGCGAGGGAGTTGGGGGATTAGACACCAACTAACTGGAGTCACGGACTGAGGGCTGCTAAACCCTCGGCGCTTCCTGGCCCCTGCGTTGCACGCGGGCACCACAGCTCTTTGGAGATTAAAGGAGAAGCAGCCCGGGCACACGTCTGCAGAGCCCAGCGTTTGGAAGCCTATCTGAACGCAGAAGAAGTTGCATGGGATATGAAACACGCAGCGGCCGCAGGGCCTGCATTTAGCCCGGCTCAGATCCACCTGGGCCTCCTGGGGAATTTCTGCCCTCTCATCGCTGCTTCTTCAATATAGTTGTCGTGAGGGTTAATAGCAGATTGAATAAAGGAGATTTAGCAGGACAAATTACAGTTCCCATTAGTTACAACTGATACCCTTTCTCCTAGACCATTCACTCCAGACTCCCCTCGCTCTCAGCCATCACCCCTGGTTCTGGAATGCTCATTTAATGGCAAAACTTAGACTCTCGTGCCTGAGGGTCTCAGCTCCTTGCCACCTTGCGCCTGTCCGTCTGTGGTCTGGAAGCGCCAGTTGAGTTATTTCTAGACGGGGAAGCACAGAGGTGCTCAAGTTTATCCCTCTTCCCCGTCACATAGCAGCACATTTACATCCTCATACTAATCAGGAACAATCGTCCCTTCCGATATAAAAAAAAAAGTTTGGCTTCTTATCTGTTGAGCAATCAAGTGTTGGTATAAGTTGAATTTTAATGTGCCAAATTTAGTGGTGCTCTGACCTGTCCTGGACAGGTCATGGCCGCCCTGTGTTACACGTCTGCTGCACAGCAGACGCTCCTCAGTGGACACTGGCCTGGGACGCAGAGATCCCCACAGCTACAGCCACTTCCTTTCTCTATCCACCCCAACAACTTACTTTATGTTTAAATGTTGCTGTTTGGGGTCTTGACCAGCCAGCCAAGCCAGTTGCGGCTCCTCTGGTTCTCCTTCCACACAAACCGATAGTCTGTCTGCTGAGACAGTTCCCTCATCACTGCTGTTCACAGCCACATTTTAGGAGAACTCTGCCATAGCAGAAGTGCATCTTAAGCTTTTGCACGTCTGTCTATCAAGCTATTTATGACCCAGGCTTTAGTTTTTCTCTTTTCCAATAGCTGGCCAAAGGGAGGCACCCAGGAGACCGCAGGTATAATTTGGGGGAGAGGCATCAGTGGAGAAGCCCCAAAGCTGCAGATGCTGGTACGGGCATGGAGTGAAGGGAATATTATATGCTGTCGGTGGGTGTGGGAAGCCGCGGGGGACTCCCCCCTTTTGCCCCTGCTATGGTTGAGGTTTGACCTTTGCTGAGAAGAAACTGGCAGGAGCCAAAACAGGGTGTAAAAAGTCCAGATGGTCAGAACTAGAGATAAACAGCATGGCAGTTTTAAGGTAAACAGCACAACAGTTCCCAAGGAGTAAGAGAATACCAGTGAGAACCTTAAATGACCTTTTTTTCCTGTGAGAATATAAAAGCATGGTGTCAAAATAAAGTGTTGTCTCAGTCTCAGCCGGACTGAGTCCATTACCCTGTGTGTGTGTGTGTGTTTTCATCCTGGCACTCCCTCCTCAGAACCTCGCTAGTGGATGGCGGTCCGTCAGGTGGGATTGCAAACTAGTATAGCCTTGTTGGAAAGAAACATAGAGAGTTCTCAATGTGCTAAAAATAAACCTTTCATTTGACCCTGCTGTCCCATTACTAGGTTTCTACCAGAAGGAAAAGAATCATTTCACCACAAGGACATTTGCACTAGAATGTTTTTGCACTTCAATTCACAATTGCTGAGCCATGGTATCAACCCAAGCGCCCATCAACCCGTGAATGGATAAACTGTTGTATATGTATACATGGAACCATGTATATCATTCAGCCTTAAAGAAAAATGGAGACTGCATGTCTTTTGTATTTACATGGAAGGATTTGGAGAACATGCTCCTAAGTAGGGTGTGGCAAGAATGGAAAAGCAAGCCTCCAACGTACTCAATATGACTGTGAAACTAGTAGATGAACAACTACGTACCCACATGAGAGAAAAACACATTTAAATTCAAAAAGGCGGTAGGGAGTTTGCTAAGCTCTCAGCTACCCGTACACTGTAAGGGTAAGTTGCACACCTGCTGGGTGAAGGGCTCAACTGCAACTTGGACTTTACCTAGCAAATGCAAAGAATGTATCTTAATTGTATTTACCTTTATATTATCTGAAATTTAAAAAAATAAATCAAACCTCTTAATGGTATGATACACATTTCTCTTTTCTAGTTCAAAAAATTTATGGCTATGAACACTGAAAAATTCTTATCTACAATGTACCTGTGATACCTTATTAAGGTTTTAAGTATACTCACACAGAGACTTCCTTCTTGTAAGTATCATTTCTATGATATGAAAATAAAGGACTTATTATAATCACCCTTTGAAGCTGGTTTTGTATACATAGGAGATATTTTTCAAGCAATCAATGCCAAATAATGCATTTGCAGGTAATATAGTTATCCTTAAATAATGGTTAAGGGACAGCATTGATGTCTAGAAAAATTGGTTATTTATAAAATGATATTAAATAGAAAATCAAGGCTTGGGAACTCCTGTAAAGAAACCGGTGTGGTAAGTTTCATGACAGGTAATGACAAACACAGTCAAGAGGATAGAAAAAGCAGTTAGTGTGTATGCAATCTTGATTTCCATAAAAACTTATTTGTCGGTTACAATCACTTCAGCTTTGGAGATCGCTCAGCACCCTGAATGAAGACAACACTCACTGGCATTTCCTTAGCTGCCTTTTCTAAAGAAAATTAGATTTTTCAGCAAGCAAGCATTGAAATCATTTCAAAGAAAAATATTTCTGGAATGCCTACATTTCCTGTAACCAGAGTTCTAATCTACATCCTACAGCTTATAAATTGACTTTGGTCAATTTGAGCTAAGACTGGGTTTTCTCATCTGTGAACACATTCCCCTTCATATGTACACATAACAAATATACTCTTTTTTCACCAAGTTGTAGGTATTAAATGAGACAATACATGGTAAGACACTGTGGCTTCAGACCCATAGTAAATAAACAAGAACTTCTACCCAATTAGATTAGCATAGAAGTGAGAAATAGATACATGACTTCTTCCTGCCTTTGATAACTGTCATCATTTTGCACATTTTTTTTTGTTGTTGTTTGGAAACAGGGTCTCACTCTGTCACCCTGGGGAAAGTAGCATGGAGTCATAGCTCACAGCAACCTCAAACTTTTGGGCTTGAGCAATTCTCTTACCTCAGCCTCCTGAGTAGCTGAAACTACAGGCATGTGCCACTATGCCAGGCTAGTTTTTCTGTTTTTAGTGAAGACAGGTGGGAGGGTGGTGCTGCATCTGTTGTTCAGGCTGGTCTCGAACTCCTGAGCTTTAGCACTCCACCCACATCAGCCCCCCAGAGTGCTAAGATTATAGGCAAGAGCCGCTGCACCTGGCCATCTTTCCCAATTTTAATCTTGGAAATTCTATGCAGCTGCAATTCCATCATTCCACTAGCAATTCCATAAATTGTGAAAGTGTTCAGCAGTCTTAATGTTGCCAATCATCTCTTACTTAACAGAAGATTCCTTTTAATTTTTTTCAACTCAAGTACATATGATAGCAAAATAGTAATTTATCAAAATGCATATTGTTATCCCCAATGAATTCAGTGACACTTTCAAGCAATAAAATGCCAAATTTTTAGATAATATAGTTATCATTGGAGAAGGCTTAGGGGATAATACTGAAGACTAGGAAATTTATTTATATGGAAATGGCTATCATATTTGTATCTGAGGATCTTATTAATTTTCATAAATTTCTAAGGATTAAATAATTGTCATGATCATGAAAACATGAAAAGACACCAAAGTAAGAATTCTTTTTCTTTCTTTTTTTGTCTTCCTCCTAACAGCTTCCAAGAAGTGTCAAGTCACTCTTTAATATCAGGCTTCTTACTCAAATAAATATGGCTTTAGTGATCAAATGTGAGAATCTGAAACTAGCTCCATTAAGGTCTTAGTTTCCCCATGTACAATTAAGAGTTGCTATGAAGCTTAAATTTGATCATGTATTCCAAGCCCTTTGCAAATCTAAAGCCCTACCACAAATGTCCGTATTTCATATGCACTGGCTTCCTCCTTTACAGGACATTCCTTGTTGTTGCTATAAGGAAGTTAATGCTTTCTTTTTGCTCTTGGGGAACAAAGCCTCACAAACAAAAATGAAATCTGTAGCAACTTAATGAGACATTTTGAGTGAATTACTGAAGCTCCTTAGGGGAGCTAAGTGTGCTTCTCCAGGGTCATAAATAAGAAAATCTTTTCAACACCCCCCTGTAATTGACAGATGACAACCTTGCAGGGGGAACTGTCATCTCCTCCCTAACATTGGACTGATGTTAGCCCCACGTTACTGCTGTGAACAGATGTTTTTGTAACATCCTAGGTGAAAAGGATAGTCAAGGCAGCATAGCTGATAGGAGGTGTTAAGAGGTGAGCTGAAGAGAGTTGAGCTGCCAGGTGCCAAAGTAGGCAATTTGGAAAACAAGCCCAACTGTCAAGAAAGCACTGATTAAGACTTCAGTCACTGGTTGTGAGAGCATAAACCAAGCCGGAAGGAAGGTGATCTCTCCTTTCATGTTCTATTTTTCCCCACGGGACATCTCTGGGTAGAGGTATGTGTATTGACAGTGATGGGAGAGAAAGTCTCACGGCACAGGCACCTGCCCTTGGATGGACCCAGGGGCCAGAGGGATGGAAATGGAGAAGGGCTAGAGGTGGAACAATACTAACAGAGAGGAGAAAGCATCTACAAGACTCATCAGGGTGGAAGTCTGGCAGAGGTGCCTGTGGAGGGCTGAGGCTGAGGGTCACTAGATAACAAGACCTCTGAACAGAGACGCTTGGGCTGGAATGCAACATATGTCAGAGAGTGGCTGGCCTGGGGATGCTGAGTCCACGCACGTAACTTTCTGAAGACTGTACCAGGTCTGAGGTGGGGGCAGATTTCTCCCATGAGGTCCGCCAAGTGAAGCTTTAATGATTGCCTGAAAAATCCCAGATAGGAGATTGGCCAGCAGCCAGGCCAATTAATGCGATTGTGTTTCCTGTACATCCCTCCTGCCAAGGTGAACATATCACACTTCTAATTCTTCCTAAGAATGGACAGAGGTAAGCCCATGACTTATGACAGGAACCGAATGAAAATTGAAAGTCATGAGACACAAAACAAGAGTTGGGCAACAATCAACTATCAATGTGTTTAAAAGACAAAAAAGCCAGTACATTTTAAAAAAATTATTGCTACAGACAGGAACTTCAAGTATCTGAGTTAGAAACACAAGTGTAGCAATAGTCATTTATTCATGAACATTCAAATAACTTCTTGTGTTTGGCTAATACAGAAATCATGGCATATTTAATGAAAATAGAAATTAATTGAGAAAAATAAAATTGATTAGCAAACACTGTAATCTTTTCTATTGAGTTCTCCTGGAATTAGTTTATTATAGTATAAACATAATAAAATGTAAAATGTAAAGCAATATAGGTAAGATAATGGAATAGCTGACTAGTAAAACATACTATCTCTTCTGATCAAATTGTATTTCATATCTAAAAATTATACTTTCCAAATAATTAAGAAAGGATAGTCTGGTTATTAAATGGTGTTGAACAAGTAGTTGCCATAATGTAACATAATTTAATTTTTATAGAAATTACATATGTTTGAAACATTTTAAGGTATAGGAATTGATACATAGAAGAACATATTGGCAAGTGGTTATCTGACTTACGGGTGTAAATGTCCTTTTTAAGTTTTATGGCTACTCTGCAGATATAGAATGTACTCCCAGCCACAGTTTGGGTCAGATGTGAATAAATAAATAAATAAATAACCTCACATAATGAGGCTTTGGGGGAGAGCAGAGAGGCCTCCCAAATTGATCCAAAAATAGCTTTAAAGAGCAGGGAATGGAGACTGACTTGGAGTTTTTATTGTGGCTGGGACCAGAGTAAAGGTTCCTATTTGCAAGCATGAACTCGAATGGCTTCAATCCCACCCCTCTTTGTACGAAAGGAGGTGTGGGGCAGAAAGGGATGAGTGAAGTCTGAGTCTTAGCAGTTGTCAGAAGTCAAACATCAAAAACTAGAGTCAGAATTTTTATTATATTAAGCACTCATCAAAACATAGATCACAAAGAGGAAATCAGGGATACAGTTTTGTAATATTACTTCACTAACATCAAATTCCTCATAAGTAAATTGAGTGCTATTAAAAACAGTAGGTATATTCCCAATGTGAGTAGAAAATTAGCAAGAATAAAGATTTTTAACAAATGAACAAGAAAAAGATGACAATTCTGCAGAAAATTAGCCGGACACCATTTATAGCTAATTCACACACACAAAAGGCAAATGGCTAAACACATATAAAAAACTTGCATACAATAAATAGCACCAGAAAACATTTGTAGTACTACAAATCAGGCATATTTTTCTTCCAGAAAAATGGTGCAGATTAACCAAAAAAATAGTATGTAGATTAGGCCATCATACCGACCAATAGCATTCTTGTAAACTGTTAAATTGACTGGCATTTCAGTCATTTTGAAAGCTATTGATGGAAATTGTGATGGTAAACTTTCTGGAGTATATTGGAAATAAAATATCAAAAATCATTAAAAGCATGAAAACTCTTTGACCTGGCAATTCCACCTTTGGACATTTTACACATGGAAATAAAATAAGTATGTACAATTATTTACAAGGATGGCAAACACAGAGTTATAGATAGAAAAAAATAAAACTCCAGAGACAGGGGAACAATTATATGTCCAGAAACATAGTTTATAAAGAATATGCTATATTCATGTAAGAAATATCTACATAGTCTTTACAATGATGTTTTGTAAATCTATTAAATTATTTAAGCAACTCTTAAGAATTAAGCTCAAAAATTGGTTACAGAAACGTAGTTAATATTTATATATGTTGTATATGTGGATATCTGTGTATATACATATGTTTCTGTTTAGAGACTGACTTGATGTTTCCACTTGAATATCTAACATCTTTTAAATATGGTATCTTAAACACAGAAACTTTTGGACAGAGTCCTCCTCCTCCAAGCCTTTTTCTCTATCTTACCCTTTCTCTGTAAATGGCATCATCAACCACTCAAAAACCTAGCTGGCATTCTGAATTCCATCCTCTTTTCTTAATTCCCTTCTACATTCCATCATGTCTCAAGACCCACCACTTTACCTCCAAAATATTTTGAGTCTTACGTCCTGTTCATTTTCACTGATTCTCTTCCAACCAGGTCACCGTCCTCTTTTGTCTGGATGAAAATAGCCTTCACTTCAACTCTCTTCCTCTGCTCCTACTTGGCCACACTTCATCCTCTACCTAGAAGTGTTCTTTTCAAGGAAATCACATGATAGCACTCGATTCACTTTAGTTACTTTTAATTCATGGTAAAATAGAACCCAAACATCTAACCATGCCCTAATCTAGCCCTGACTACTTTTCCATTTTCACGTCATGATCTATCTTCCCTGATCCACATTTCCCAGAACTTTTGATATTTCTTATATTTTCCCATCCCATTACATGGAAGCTTATTTCCACATTAGGTGTTTGCTTTTTCATTTTTATGTTTTTCTTTTTTTCTCATGAGAAACTCTTCTCTCATATCTGGCTCTCTCTTATTTTTCAGTCTCTATATTGGACATCATATCTGCCTCTCTTTTCCTGACTACTCAGTTGAATTACCTGCCCTTTGCCCTTTCCCTGACATACTTTATATTATCTTGTTTTGTTTCTCTGGCCACTATATTCTTATGCCAAACATTTTCTTATTCTTACTTGTTTTCTCAGCTTTTCTCCTTCTACAATGTAGGTTTCAGAAGCAGAACATTGGCTGTCTAGAAAACACCTGTATTAGCTCATAGTAGGTCCTGAGTATATAGTTTTTACTTGAATGAATATATAAAGAGCAGAAGTGTGAACACCATTGTATTGACAGAATTTTATACGGGTAGTGAAAGAATAAATAATTTTTCCTTGTTTATCTCTCCCGAATCTTCAACATTCCCCCCAATCAACACCCACCAGATTCGTGTAAAAGAAATGATAGAAAAAATATGTAAAATATGTAATTTAAAGCCTTTAAAATACCATAATTTATTCTCCTACCTTAAAATCATGTCTACTGGATGAAAATATGTCAGATTGTATATGAAGTCAACACATTGCACCCCTGATTGCACTAAAGTACACAGCTATGATTTAATTTAAAAAATCGTGTCTACTAAATTTAATGCAATTTCTCTTGTTTCTTCAGTCTTGTGAAATGTCTCAACAAAAGAATATAACAGTTTGATGAAACTGTATTTGGTGACTTCTAAGACATTTGCCAGATACAATGATCAAATTTCACAAGAGGCGTTAAATATGGAAGGTGAAAAGGGTAAGATTAATTTGCAAAGACTGTACAAACTGGATTTGTCTTTTACAGATTTTCGTTGTGAAAGCAGCTGCTTATTATTTCTCTCTTATTTTTATGAATTAAAGGGAACATATTCAAATAATCATTATTTGAAAATTTTCCTTTATTTGTTTGGGTATTAACAAATAGATTCTGCATTAAAAAAGAGCAATAATAATACAAAATCATTAGGAAAATAAAATCAAAACACTTTTCTTTCCTTTTTTTTACTTGGATCTTGAAGTTGTGCATTTTGCTTTATACTGCATATTTTCCAGCTTTCATAGAGTGAAATAAAATTAATGGGAAAAAGTTGTAGCAGCAGAGCCCAAGCTAAAGTCTGTGAAAATCATTACTGGTGTTCTCATTATTGAAACATGCCACATTTCAGGACCAAATGTGTGATTTTTATTAATATTTAGGGATATAATGGTTCATTAATTATATATATATATATATACACAAATTGAGCCCCCCAAAGCAATACCTATCAAGAAAGCAAATGATTTCCCATGTTTAATACCAATTTGAGAAGCAGTTTTTAGAAAGAATTAAATAAAGTGTATTTCTATATTTCTGATGATTTTTGTTCTTGAAAATGGGTTTTTTTGGTTGAAAATTATAGTGCTAAATGTTCTTCAGATAAAGTCTAGCATCCAAATAAAAATGAAATAGTTTCAAAATAAAAATTATTTCATTCCTATAAAAATTTTTATTCATAACACTTCATATTCTTGGTTATCATGTGAATATTTCCTGATTAGGTCTCATAATTGCATAATATACTGTGTATGCTGTGGATTATAGGTTAACAAAAATCAATAATGAACATAGCAGAGGACAGACGAAAACACGCATCTCAGCAAGATTGTTCATGGACATCAAAACAAATCAACAAGGGCACGGAAGGCTGTTTCAATTATATTTAGAGGGAGGAATGAGCAGTGAGAGGGAATGTGTTTCCTCTTATTTCTTAAACTATAAAACTCTGAAGCATCGAATATCTTCTGGGAGCACACCCAATTCTTGGAAAAATAAAGCTTGATTCTTTGGAATTTGAAGCATTCCTTTCCAGAATCCAAGCTTATCCAGAGCTGGTGTGCTAAATGAATGCTGGAATCAGGAGAAAACGAGAGCAGGGAGAAAAAAAAAATCGGTAACAATGAAAGACGATCGCTAGGAACACACACATTAATGATGCTCGTCTTGAAGGGTAATATTTAAGTAAGCATGAAAAGTGAGCCACCAGAGAGTCAAGAGTAAAATTAAATCACATGTTTGTTCAATATTCATTTGAGTAGAAGCGAAACCATACATTAGCAGATGCCAATGATTCTTTTAATTAGACGACAACAAATGAGGTCCAGTAACAGAAGCCAAGCTGTTTGGTCTTGATAATTTTTGTCACAGTGCTCCAGCGTCTCGTCTCGGTGATACTCCCCTGAGTTCCCATATACTCAGCCACAAGGAATAATAATGTAATGCTTTTTTAAAGATTACATTTTTTTCCTTGTTGCAACCGAATATTTTGGGAATAATTTATCCCATTTCTTCTCTCATTACCAAAAGGCAACAAAATGTTTATCACGTATTCAGTAAAATTTAATCAATAGGGGGAAAATGTTTCTGAAACATAGCAATATGTTTTACTTTATTGTAGAAATTGGTGTTGAGTTTACTTCATAGCTGAGAAGGTTTCTTTGTTTATAACCCACAGAATTCACATGCCACAAAGGAAAAGGAAAATAATACATCTACATACAATGGAAACAGTAGTCTCAGTATCACATTTACATATTTTATTTTGTCGCAATTTTCCAATAACTATAGAATATTTAGTAATATTATTATATTACATACATATAGTTGAATACGTAGTGATGCGCAAGCTTTACGAAATTGCTAAGTTACGTAGCCACTCAGTGATAGAGTTGAGATTTAAAGGACTATATGACTAAGAGTCCCCTATTATCTACCCTAAGACAATCAGTCTGCCATGGAGATAGAAAACATTTATTTTGGTCCATATGTAAATTGGTAAATTCTTAATTCTGCTTATCCAACTTCCTACTTAGCATCACAATTGAATGTTTTATCCTCACCAGATTCCCAGGTGAGTTATCCCTACCCACATACCTCAAACTGCCTCTTTTCCAACATCTCCTACCTCAAGCAGCACTATCACCTTGTATCCATATGGTTAAATCTGATATTTCACCCTCAATTCCTTCTCTCTGAACCCCAAAATGAAAACAACTCATTATTTGTATCTCCAATAACCTTTGAATGTCTTTTTTTTAAAATTGTCTTTATTATTAAATCATACCTGTGTACAATAGTGCAATCAAGGGGTACAATGTGCTGGTTTCATATACAATCTGAACTATTTTCATCAAACTGATTAACATAGCCTTCCTGGCATTTTCTCAGTTATCATATGAAGACATTTGTATTCTGCATTTAGTAAGATTCGCCT
>CAUYRH010056533.1:0-11193 GCA_963574655.1 Perodicticus potto
GGTATACATGTACCACAATTTCTTAATCCATTCATGGGTCAATGGGCACTTGGGCTTCTTCCATGACTTAGCAATTATGAATTGGGCTGCAATGAACATTCTGGTACAGATGTCTTTGTTATAATGTGATTTTTGGTCTTCAGGGTATATGCCAAGTAAAGGAATTATAGGGTCGAATGGCAAGTCTATTTTTAGATCTCTCAGTATTCTCCAAACATCCTTCCAAAATGAACGTATTATGAAAAATTTTCATAGAAATGTCTTCTTTGATCCTTAGATTATTTAGATATATGTTGTTAGTGTCCAAGAATTCAGAGATTGCCTTTTGTTTTTCTGTTAGTAATTTCTAGTTTGATTCATATAGATCGGAAAATATAAACTCTGCATGATTTCATTTCTTTTAAATATGTTATATATGTTAAGATTTGTTTTATGGGACAGCACCTGTGGCTCAGTGGGTAGGACACCAGCTCCATATATGGAGGGTGTCAGGTTCAAACAGTGTCTTGGCTAAACTGCAACAGAAAAATAGCCAGGCGTTGGGACGGGTGGCCCTATTCCCAGCTACTCGGAAGGTTGAGCCAAGAGAATTGCCTAACCCCTGGAGCTGGAGGTTGCAGGGAGCAGTGTGATGCCACAGCAGTCTACTGAGGGCAATAAAGTGCACAAAAGAAAAGATTTTTTTATGCCCAAAGATATAGCTTGTCATAATTAGCCATAGGTGCCGTTCACGATTTTGTTCAGTTCTCCTATATCCTAGCTGATTTCAGTCTCTTAGTTCTCTCAATAGTTGTTATCTCCAATTACAATTGTCAATTTGTCCACTTCTTGTTTCAGTTCTTTCAATTATTGCTTAATATTTTTGCTCCATAAACATTTAGGGGCATTACATCTTCCTGGTGGATTTTTTACTTTGAATAAACTGTGATAAGTTATGTATGTATTTTGAAATAATTAAAATACCCACTAGGAAATTATGCAAATGATATGTAAAAACAACATTTATTATGTTGCAACCTGACAGTTTATCTCCAGTAACTTTCTGTGTTCTGCTA
The DNA here is from genome assembly GCA_963574655.1 of Perodicticus potto. Classification (NCBI taxonomy): domain Eukaryota; kingdom Metazoa; phylum Chordata; class Mammalia; order Primates; family Lorisidae; genus Perodicticus; species Perodicticus potto. Next base: position 1,056 of record CAUYRH010056533.1, read on the forward strand.
TCTACTTTATCTGAATATATGTGGCCATTCTCGTTTCTTCTTAAAGCTAATGTTGAGATAGTGTCTTTTTACTTTCCACTAATCTGCATCATTGTGTTCGAATTTACTTCCTCATAAACAGAATATACTAGAATCCTTTTTTCACTTTGCCGTTCTTTGTCTTTTAACGAGTGTGTTAAGCCATTGCATTAGAAGTATTCATTGTTGTGTTGGAGCTTAAGCTTGCCATTTTATTATTTGCATTTTATTAATTCCATTTCTAGTCCCTCTGTTTCTTTTATTTTTAACATTCATATGTTATTTTCATGTTGTTTTTGCATATCATTTTGCATAATTTCCTAGTGACTATTTTAACTATCACAAAATATATACATAATTTATTACAATTAATTCAAATCTACCACATGTAAAGTGAAGAAAGCTTAATTGCATGAGGTCCCTTTTTTCCCAATTATTGTAATTATCATAGGTATTTCATCTACATACATGATACAACATCAGATGGTGTTGTGGTTTTTGTTTCATCATCAATTTGAGAGACTCGTGAGAATGAGGGTTTAGGATATTTAGCCTTATATTACCCACTCTGCTGTTCTTGTTTCTTTTGTATAACTTCTATTGCTTTGTTGAGACATAATGTTTTTCATACCTTTGATATCTTTGGTTCTTAGTATGAGGATTTTTAAATGTATCTCAGACATTTTGAGTATTATGTTAGAAGACTCTGGGTTCTATTAAAATCTTTTAATTTAGGAAGCAGTCACCCTAAGTAGCTTTAGCAGGAATATTCTGACCTATATCTGTGATATGTGGTTTCATGGATAATTTTGATTTAAAAGTCTTTGAAGTGTTATTTTTGTCTACTACATTGGTCTGGTGCCACTGGGACTGAACCAGTCTATCTTGCAAAGTCTGGTTTGATTTCACACTATACCTGGCCCAGGCCACTCCCCTGCCTCTCCATGAAAGATGGCAGTCTCAAGAGTTAGATGAAGATGCTTTCTGGGTGGTACTTGATTTTGTGTCCTCACTTGTTTAATCTGGAGTGTTTTCTGGGCTAAGTGTTCATGATATTTGGATCCTATTCAGTACCCCAGCCACTCCAGTGTGCCTGGTTAATGATGGGGATTTCAGACCAGGGAGGAAAGGACAAAGCTTCCTCTGTTGGCATTTTAGCTGCAGTTTGCGATTCATCATTCTAATGAATGATGCCAGGATTCCGTAGTATTGGCATGGGGTCATTATGTTTTATCTGAGGGAAGAATAAGCTTATCTGAATATCTTCTATTGCTAATTTGGAAAGGTATGCTCGGTTCGTGAAACCTTCTTTTATTGGGGGAGAGTTTAAGATGATCTACTTAGTTTTCCTTCCAGGTATGTATGGGAATCCTACTTCTTACTGCCTGTCAGAATTCTCCTTTATTTTTCAATCTCATTATTTTAAAGATTCATATTTTATTTGTTAGAAGAAAGTAGTAAGAAACTATTTTGTTGGCAGCTGAAGTTCCTGACTTCCTTTCTGAAGTTTCAAGACTTTCCGAATTATCTTCTATTTCAAGAACTACTTTTAATGGTTATTTATGATTATACAGTATTTACCAAAAAAAAAGTTTTAGTTTTGCTTTACTTGCATATGTCTTTATTTCCCATTAATTCCTAAAAGGTATTTTAGAAAAACATAGAAGTTGGATTTTTTTTTTAACCTTACAGGAACATTTATTTCTTATTCATGGTATATCTTGGCCAAGTATGGCCTTTGGGGGATTCTGAAAAAAATGGAGTACAAATGTTTTTGTCATATGGTTACTTTGTATAATGCTTACATCAGAGTTTTTAGTGTGCCTATCACTGGATTAGTGTTTGCTATGCTCGATAGCTAAGTTTTTGATCCGTTACTCCTTCCCTCCTGTTCTCTCCTTTCTTGGTTTCCACGCCTTTGATAGCTCTTTGTGCCTGTGTGTGCTTGTTGTTTAGTTCCAAATTTTTAATGAATCCCTATGATGTTTGTTTTTCTATTCTTAACACTTCACTTAGGATAATGGTCTCTTATATATACCACAATTTATTTATCCACACCTCAACTGATGAACGCGGAGGTTGAATCTACATCTTTGCAATTATTGTTGACAGTTCTTTCTTCTCATGCTTGAAAAATATTACGCCACGTTTTTTTGGCTTCCATGCTTATAGGTGAGAGGGTCACTATCATTCAAAATAGGTTGTGTTTTTCCCTAGCTTCCGTCAAGATATTTTTGGCTGAATTTTTAGGTTTTTAATTATTACATATTTTGGTGTAGATATCTTTGGGCCTCTATTTGGAATTTGCTCAGCCTTTTGAACATACAGGTTTGAATTCTTAACCAAATTTGAGAAGTTTTCTATCATTCTTTATTTGGATATATTTTCAATGTAAGTCTCTTCTGTCTCTCTGCACCTCCAATGACATAAATAATGGCTCTTTTGCTTTTCCCCCCACAGGTATCTGAGGCTCTGTTATTTCAGTCTGTTTCTTCTGTTTATCATTTCATGTTGATCTTTCCTCAAGTTCAATACTTTCTTTTTTTGGTCTCAACTACCGTTGTGTCCATCCAATATGTTTCCTGTTTTTGTTGTATTTTCCAGTTTTATAATTTCTTTTTGCACTTCTTGTGACATCTATTTATGTGGTTCTGACTTTCTACTTTGTTCACTTACTTCAAGAGAATTCGTAATTGATTGTTAAACTTTGTATGATGGCTGTTTTAAAATTATTGAAGGAAAATTCCAACACAAATTCATTTCCATATTGATTGCTAGTGATACTTTTTCACTCAACTTTTGATTTTCCTGGTTATTGCTATAAATAATTATTTCCAATTTTACCCTGAAAATTTTATAATATTGTACCATATTTATATAATATCCACAGGTAATATTATATATGGTATAAAATGTATAGAACATGTGTGGTATAACAGGTATATTAAAACTTGTGGATACTATTGTACTATTTTAAGCTGGCAATACCCTTGTTGACCTGTGGCACCAACACTCCTTTGAGAAAATAGGACACTGACTCACACTGTCTTGTCACCTCCAAGGTGAGAATATGTGCACCTGCTCACCTCTCCACAAACGTAATGGAAAGAAGAGTAAGTTGACTGACATATGTGCTCTTACATGCATGGCACCTCATAGCTTCCACTGATTCTGGAGGGTGAGTAGGGAGAGTGCCAATTAAGCCTGCTTCATGCCACCTTATTCTACCTCATTTGAGCAAATGGGTGGCTCCACACTGTGCTTTGCTCACTTTGAAGTGGAGGGGACTGAAGTGCCCAGGGAATCTGGCTTACCCTGCCTCGTTTGGTATTATTATTTCTCTATTGTGGGTGTTGAGGTGCAAGAAATCCCTGGTCCATAAATGATCCCAGGAAAGTGTGCAGATTAGAATGCTGATTATCTTGAATTCTTTCTTGCTGTGTTTAATCTCCTTGATACTACTTGGTAATGGTGGCTCAGCTTTTCCATGGTTGGAGAGGGTATAACTCAAAGTACTCTCTAGTTCAACCTTGTACTGCTTTCTCAAATTTCCTTTCTGTTGATTGGGGATGTTAAGTTTTCTGGGAGACTGCACAGAACCTATGTGGGATGGAAAATGGGAGTTCTAACTTCTCATCCCAGACAGGAGACAGGAGAGCACTTTTTCTCTTATTCCTGCCAACACTATCTCAATAGAAGGACTGCGGACCTACCAGCTCCCATGGTTAGAGAATGGGAAACCAGAGCTCTACCCAGACCCATCAGACTCTGAGGGAATGAAATCAGAGTGCTGCTGCCAACTTCTGCACAGCGTGTGTGGGATAATCCCATCAGCTCCGTGGTTGATTTCTTGGAGCCTACAATGTGTGTCTGTGTGCATGTATCTGGGTCTGTGTGTACATGTGTGTGCGTGTGTATCCATGTGTCTGAGTGTGCATATGAGTGTGCGTGTATCTGTTTGTGCATGTATCTGTGTCTGTGTGTGCATGTATCTGTCTCTGTGTGTGTATCTGTGTCTGTGTATGTATCTGTGTCTGTGTGTGTATCTGTGTGTGTATCTGTGTCTGTGTGTGTATCTGTGTCTGTGTGTGTCTCTGTGTGTGTGCATGTATCTGTGTGTGCATGTATCTGTGTCTGTCTCTGTGTATCTGTGTCTGTGTGTGCATGTATCTGTCTCTGTGTGTGTATCTGTCTCTGTGTGTGTATCTGTGTCTGTGTGTGTATCTGTCTCTGTGTGTGTATCTGTGTCTGTGTGTGTCTCTGTGTGTGTGCATGTATCTGTGTCTGTCTCTGTGTATCTGTGTCTGTGTGTGTATCTGTGTCTGTCTCTGTGTGTGTATCTGTGTCTGTGCATGTGTGTGTGCATCTGTGTGTATGAATGTGTGTGTGTGCGTGTGTGTACGGAGGTATATGTGGTGGGCAACATGTCCTCCTCACAGAAATGTTCATATCCTAATGCCTGAAAATGTAAAAATGTCATGTTACATGGAAAAAGGGACCTTCTAAATGCAATTAAAATTAGAATCTAAATAGGAGAATTGTTGTGAATTATTTATATGAGTCCAATAAAATCACACAAGCCTGTAAAAATAGAGTTTCCCTTGGCTAAGTTCAGAAAAATGCAGTGCAGGAAGAGTTAGAGAAATATTAACAGACAGAGAAGTCAGAGCCACTCCAATTAAAAAAAAGGGTTTTACACACCACTGCTGGCTCAGAGACGGAGAAGCACAGTTTTCAGCACTGTAGAAAGATGTCTAGGGAAGTCTCTGAGGCTGTCATTATTTTGGGGGAGAGGGGCGTAAACGGTTACTCAAATATTTTGCTCATGTTGCTGCTTGTATTATTTGTCTTTTGTTGTTGAGTTTCCAGTTCTTATATATTCTGGATACAAGTCTGTTAACAGATATCTGATTTATAAAAGCTTTCTCCCATTCTCTGAATAAATTTTCATATTCTTGATTGTTTTTAAGCCAAATATTTGGTATTGATGAACCCCAATTTATTGAGGCTTATTTTACTGCCTAGCATACCTTCTTGCTGGAGAATGTTTCCAGTACAATTTAGGAGAATGAATTTTCTGATGTCATTGGGTGAAGTGTTCTCTACTTATCTGATACATGCCACTTTTCACATTTTCTACAGTCTGTCTGCAACAATAACTGTTGGGATTTTCTATTTATTATTTAAGTTATTTTGTTTTTGTCATCATTTGTTTTGTATTTTGGGATTCTATTTTTAGATTCATAAATGTATATAATTTGTGGACATTGTTGAAAAATGGATGCTTTTATCAAAATAAAAAGCCTATCTCTAGTAATTCTTTGTGTCTTAATGTTTACGCTGATACAATATATTAATATCTACTCCAATTTTCATTGGTTAGTATTGTATGCCATCTTTTCTATCATTTTCTTCTCAAACTATTACTGTCGTATAAGCTACATTTCTTGTATAGAAAAAACTTAGTCATTTTCAAAAATACATTTTGCCAATCTATATCTTAACTGTACAGTTCTTACTCCCTTTGCATTTAATGTAATTTGTCTGACATGTTGTTTATTGTATATGTATTATATGACTTATTTTGTTTATTACATCTTATGTATTTTCTATTTGCTTCATTTATTACTTATTTTGTGTGCAGTACATACCTTTAAATGTACTATTTTAATCAGAGAACATATATATTTATATATATAACACCTCTCTCTATATATTTATTATTCTCCCTCATTTGTTTCATAGTTTCCTGGGCAGAGAATTACTTTGAAAATAACAAAGAAACTTAAAACAAATAGAGAGTTCAAAATTGTTTTGGAAACAGTGCAAATACATTAGTACGTTGTTCCAAGGGATAATGCAATAAGGAATTTGCACCCTTATGGAAGAAAGAAGCTATCAGTGAGATACACTATGTGATTATTTTGAGAATAGAGGCGAAAGATATGAATTTCCTCTACTAAAATAACAATAGTGTTGTACTATTACAGTAGTATTATCAAAAATTTGAGCTTGGCTTTACACAGGCTGGGATAAAGACACTAGAAACAATGTCCTCTAGACAGGGACAATTGTGATAATTGCCAAATTATGATAAATTAACACTGATGGAGATATAGAGTTTCTCATGTTTAAAGAACTAATTTGTATTCAAGTGCAGATGATTGCAAATACTTCTTTCCAACCAATGTATTGATAGTAGTTTTGCAATAGTTGACTTTAATTTTGAAAATTTCCAGAAAATCAGACAATGTTTCATGAATACTCAGTTATCCTTAAAACAAAATTAGCCACTTTTCTATAGTATAGTGTAGAAAAAATTCAGGCAAATGTTAAGATAGCTGTAGCTTTGAAAATAAACATCTAATTTTCCATATAGAATTAAAAACAAAAATCATGTGATTCTTTCAAGAGATGTGGAGCGAGCACTCATAAAATCCAACATCCTTTTATGATAAAAACCTTCAAGAACTTGGCATAGAAAGAACATTCCTCAAAATAATAAAAGCCATATATGACAAATATACAGCCAACATCATATTCACTGGGGAATAGTTGAACTCATTCCCAGAACTGTAACAAGACAAGGATGTTCATTTGCTCCAGTTCTGTTCAACATAATACTGGATGTCCTGGCTACAGTACTCAGGAAAAAGTAAGAATAAAAAGGTGCAAATAGAAAGAGAGAAAGTCAAATCATTTATGTTTGCTGATCTTATTTTATACAGATAACCCTGAATACTCTTCTGAAAGATTTCTAAATCTGATAAATGAATTCAGCAACATCTCAGTTATAATTACTAGCATCTCTATACACCCATATTACCCAAGCTGAGAATCAAATAAAAAACTTAATCTCATTTACAATAGCTGGGGAAAACCACCTATGAATATATTTAACCAGAGGTGAAGATCTCTGTAAGGAGGAAAGTAAATCAACAAAGAAAGAACTCCTGGATGATGCAAACAAATGGAGAAGCATCCTGTGCTAATGGGTTGGAAGAATTAATATGATTAAAACAGCCATAGAATCAAAATTATTTACAGACTTAAGGCAATTCCTATCAAAATACCAATGTAATTTTCACAGAATTATTAAAAACAAAATAAAATTCGTCTGGAATCAGAAAAGATCACAAATAGTCAGGGTAACCCTATAGAAAAAATAACAAAGCTGGAGACAGCACATGACCTGACTTTGAAATATACTACAGGGCTAAAGTAACTGAAGCCACATGATACTGTTTTGTTGTTGTTGTTGCAGTTTTTGGCCGGGGCTTGACTCGAACCCACCACTCTCAGCATATGGGACCAGCACCCTACTCTTTGAGCCACAGGCACTGCCCATGATCCTGATTTAAAGGTAAACAGACATAGGAGCCAATGGAACAGAATTGAGAACATAGAAGAAAAATATATAATTATGACCAATTGATTTTTAACAAAACAGGCAAAAATATACACTGCAGGAAAAAGCCCTGTTCTAAAGTGGTACTGAGAAAACTATATAGCCATATGCACAAGAATGAAATTGGAAATACATCTCTCACCATACATAAAAATAGCTGAAGGGTGGCACCTGTGGCTCAGTGAATAGGGCGTCAGCCCCATATACCAAGGGTGGCAGGTTCAAACCCGGCCCCGGCCAAACTGCAACAAAAATTAGCCAGGTGTTGTGGTGGGCGCCTGTAGTCCCAGCTACTTGGGAGGCTGAGGCAAGAGAATCACCTGAGCCCAACAGCTGGAGGTTGCTGTGAGCTGTGATGCCACAGCACTCTACTGAGGGTGACAAAATGAGACTTAAATGTAATACCTGAACTATTACAAATCTGGACAGAAACCTATTTCTCACCATACACAAAATTAGCTGAAGTTAGATGAAAGATGTAAATGTAATGCTTGAAACTATTAAAAATCTGGAGGGAAATCTAGGGTACACTCTCCTGGAAATAGGCCTAGGTAAAAAAATTATGACTAAGAACACCAAAGCAAATGCAACAGGAACAAAAATGGACTAATGGGACTTAATTACATTGAAATATTTCTAAACAGAAAATGAAATAATAGAGTCAACAGTTTGATTGACATTTTTTCCTCAATTTAAACCATGTAGGTATAAAAAGAATTTGTTTCTCAAAATAAGATAAAATTTACCTACCAAAAAAATCAAGTATTATTCCCCTAAAAAATGGAGAAAAATAGGTTCCCAAACTGTGAATCCAACAAAGGACTAATATACAGAATCTAAGTGGATATCAAACAACTCAGCAAAAATAAAAAATAATGAATAAATACCATTAAAAAGTAGGTATACAATAACCATATGCATTACTGAAAAGAAGGTAAATACATCGCCATCAAACTAAGAAAAAATACTCATCATCACTAATCATCAAAGAAATGAAAATCAAAACCACAAAGAGATAGCATCTTACCCCAGTGAGAATGCCCATGACTAAAACGTCAAAAATAAGAGATGCTGGCAAGGATGCTATGAAAAGGGGATGCTTACATACTGTTGATGGAAATTTTAGTTAGTGCTTCTATGGAAATTGGTATGAAATGTCTCAAAGAAATTAAAGCGTACCTACCATTTAATACTGCAGTTTCAGTGCAGAGTACCTATCCTCACCCCCAAAGAAATCATCAGAAAGATACCTATATACTCATATGTTTATAGCAGCACAACTCATAGTACCAAATATATGGAATCAATCTAAGTGCTCACAATTTGATGAGTTCATGTAGTGAACTACGCCTAATGCCTTCATGTAGTGTTACAAATATAGACTGTCTTCCATATACATAAGTAATCAATAAATCGGTGCCTATGAATAAAGTACAGAATTGTGACCTAATAAATAGACTACAATTAGTCATGATCTTACATATAAGGTGTCAAAAATCTTTTTTTTTAATTTTTATTAAATCATAATTGTGTACATTGGTGAAATCATGGGACACAATGTGCTGACTTTATATATAATCTGAAATATTTTCATTGAACTATTTAACATAGCCTTCATGGCCTTTTAATCACTATACGAAGACATTTATATTCTACATTTAGTAATTTTCACTTGTACCCTTGTAAGATGCACCGTAAGTGTGATCCCACCAAGCACCCTCCCTCCACCGAGCCTCCCCCCTCCCCTCCCCTCCCTTGCCCCTTTCCCCATTTCTTGTGCTATAACTGGGTTTTAGCCTTCATATGAAAGCTATAGATTAGCTTCATAGTAGGGTTGAGTACATTGGATAATTTTTCTTCCATTCTTGAGATACTTTGCTAAGAAGAATATGTTCCAGCTCCATCCATGTAAACGTGAAAGAGGTAAAGTCTCCATTTTTCTTTAAGGCTGCATAGTATTCCATGGTATACATGTACCACGATTTATTAATCCATTCATGGGTTGATGGGCACTTGGGCTTCTTCCACAACTTAGCAATTATAATTGGGCTGCAATAAACATTGTGATATAGATATCTTTATTGTGGTGTGATTTTTGGTCTTCTAGATATATGCCTAGTAAAGGAATTATAGGATCAAATGGTAGATCTATTTTTAGATCTCTACGTATTCTCCAAACATCCTTCCAAAAGGAATATATTAGTTTGCATTCCCACCAGCAATGTAGAAGTGTTCCCTTTTCTCTGCATCCATGCTAGCATCTCTGGTTTGGGGATTTTGTTATGTGGGCTAATCTTACTGGAGTTAGATAATATCTCAAGGTAGTTTTGATTTGCATTTCTCTGTCGATTAAGGATGATGATCATTTTTTCATGTGCTTGTAGGCCATGCACCTGTCTTCTTTAGAGACGTTTCTCTTCAAGTCCTTTTCCCACCCTGAGATGGGATCACTTGTTCTTTTGTTGCTAATACATTTGAGTTCTCTGTGGATTCTGGTTATTAAACCTTTGTTGGAGGAATTACCTACAAATATTTTCTCCCAATCTGAGGGCTGTCTGCCTGCTGCACTTACTGTATTCTTAGCAGTGCAGAAGCTTTTCTCTCTGATCAAATCTTTCAAGTTAGAAGAGAATGGGCATCTACTTTTAATCTTCTAAAACAAAAGAACTTTCAACCCAGGATCCTGTACCCAGCTAAACTGAGTTTCATCTA
>CAUYRH010056536.1:0-10976 GCA_963574655.1 Perodicticus potto
GCTTCCAGGTAACAGTGAGCTATGAACACATCTCTGCGCTATTTCTAAAAATAACTACCACCACCACCACCACCAATCACAGGTGATCAGGAACATAACGAATAAAAGAACCTCAGATGCTAACAAATGCAATCAGTGTAATCTAATTCTATGTACCCTCAATGAATCCCAAATAATAAAAAAACAATAACAACAACAACAAAAAACAAAGAACTTCAGGCGCCTAAGCTGGATCTACACTAAAGGGGCAGATCACCCCAACCACTTCAACCTAGGTGATGGTTTCAACATTACCACCTAGATGCAGAATCATTTTATGATGAATTGTTAGAAAAAGGATTAATAATGAATAACTTTTCTAGAGAGCGGCAGAGGGACGAGATTGCTCAGAAACAATTTCTAATTCTTTTTTTTTCTTTTTTTTTTTGAGACAGAGTCTGTCACTTTGTCACCCCCAGTAGAGTGCTGTGGCATCATAGCTCAAGGTAACCTCAAACTCTTGGGCTCAAGTTCCTCTTGCCTCAGCCTCCTGAGTAGCTGGGACTACAGATGCCTGCCACAATGCCCAGCTATTTTTCTTTTAGAGATGGGGTCTTGCTCTTGCTCAGGCTGGTCTCGAACTCATTAGCTCAGGCAATCCACCCATCTCGGCCTACCAGAGTGCTAGATCACAGACGTGAGCCACCAATCCACCCACTCCACCACACTCAGCCAACAATCTATAATACTATTCCTCATTATCCCTGTGCCATAGTTGTGGTCTCTCTTCACCCCTCAGAAGTGAGGTAGCACCTGACCCTACAAGAATTTAACAGCTTAACTTATATGCAGATGGGGCCTGTTCAGCTGCAACAGCAATGGAGCATTTCTAGACGAACAGGCAGATGCCCTCGTCCCCTAATTCCACACTCACGTTACAACAAGGGAACAAGCCAGATTCACACCCAGAAATGATGCCACTCCCTATGTTGACTGGCTGCAAGGAGTCTGCCAAAGCACATACTATGGGCTGTTACCGATCAGAAGTGTAGCCTGCAGATCCCAGAGTGAAGGACAAAACTTGGCAAACACAGCTATCTCACCCAGCAGAACAAACCAAGAGGATGGGGAGCAGGAGGGGGAACAAGGCTTGAAACAGCCCAGCACAGTGCCCCATATGGCAGACTCCACAAGCGTGGCTCTGTGTCCCCCAGTCTTAAGCTCATTTCTTGTCCACAAATATCTGGGTGCTAAGCCAGACACAGAGGGCACGAGGACAGATAAAATGAAATCTTAAGTGTTCACCATCTCTGTGACCCCAAGTCCCATTCACCAGCCTGCCGTCGTCTTTTGGTTGCCCAAGGATGTCAGGTTCCATCCAGGCCCCAGGACCTTTGCACACACAGCACCTTCCGTGTGCCTGGACAGCCTCCTGCCATATCTTCATGGCTGGGTCCTAGTCACATGCCTGCCGCACAGGTTCCCTCCTCAGTCCTCCCTGGGGATGACCTGCCCTCACAGAGCCCCACATTGCACTATCCAATGTTGGCTTGGTTGCCCCTCACCCCACACCTTTTCCAGAACGCACATTCCTGGGCCTACATTTGCCTCGCTCCCCACCACTTCCCTCTCTGTAAGGAAGGGAAGCAGGAAGGCAGGGGGCAGTGCACTGGCCCTGGAGACACTCACAGTCTAGCGAGACATAGGAGAGCAAACAGTCACACACAGGCTCCAGACACATCAGGGAGTCCCTGATATCCATAGCAGGGGGGTGGGAGGGAACCCTACAAGTGCAGACCCTTCCCCACAGGCATGGGAGCAGAGAAGAAGAGCTGGGGTTATCTGGCTCCTCTCACTGGCAGCAGGCCCCACTTCCTCCAACTCACATGCCAGTCGGAGCGCTGGGACAACCTGGCCTGCTCCAGCCCCTCCCAGGGGAACAGGGCTTGAATCCATAGGAAATCCACTGGGATTTCCAGCACTTTCATACACATAGCTGGTCCTGATCAATCCAGATACACCACATTTCAAATTTCTCCAAAGAAATTTGCTGACCCTCTCCTCCTATAACCCCTGGGTGAAGGAAAAGAGAAAACACCTTAAAAGGGGGCTCTTAATTTTGAAACATTTAACAACATTTACAAACATTGAGGGACTGCGAACGATCTCTAACAGCCATCTCTCAACCCAGCTCCCCTGCTCCATCACCACGGATGCCCTATTCCATCACCCCAGCTCCCCTGCTCCATCGCCCCAGCTCCCCTGCTCCGTCATCCTAGCTCCCCTGCTCCATCATCCCAGCTCCCCTGCTCCGTCATCCCAGCTCTCTTGATCCATCACCTCAGCTCCCCTCCTCTATCATACTGGGTCCCCTACTCCATCATCACAGCTAACTAACACTTCAATATACATGTCCCCTACCTCCATATGACTTCCTGACTGTCAAGCTAGTGCAATGGCTAGGTTTCTAGGCCAACGTGTGCAGGGCTCTGAGACTTGGCTTCCCTCTATGCTCTTTCTCTGGAATGTAAAAACAAAACACACAGAGACCATACAGAAGGTACCTGGACCAGACTCTCCTCCCGCTCAGCATTAGGGGTGGGGAGAAGTATAGGAGGGGAGACAAAGAGAGCCCATTATGGAGGAAATGAAGCAACAGGGGACCTCAGGGTGGGGCAGGGGACAGCTCCAAAGGCCCTGGGAGGGCAGGATCTGCCTGAACGTGGAACTAGAAAGGCAAGGCAACTTTTGAAGCCAGACACCCATGAAATCACATCCCATCAGCTCCCTTGATCATGTCCATTAATCCATTAGGCCTGCTTTGTTCCATGGTGCCTCTGGGAACTGTTGCTGCACTCTGACCTTAAATTAAGTACCTTAAAAATGAAACCCAAACACGGCACTTGCCTTATTAAGTACCAAAAGCTTCACCTCAAAGAAACTGAGACCTCCCCAAACCCAAGGCAATTCCATATGGCCCAAAGGAGGGACCCAGACCAGACAGGAAGGAAAAGTCATGGACCCTGCACCTTATTCACACTTGCTGTCACTGACCTGTATGTCTGGTCCAAGCAAGCCCCCTTCTAGGCCAGAGAAGCCTGGTCAAGACCAGCTCCAGAAGTCTGCAGGAGAGGTGAGCGAGCCTGCATGCAAGAACACACAAAAGCAAGGCCTCATCAGACTCCCAGCCTCACCTCCACCAGCTCATTAATTTTCACCAACCCCCTGTTACAGATAAAGAAAGGCAGGCCCATGTCCCACAGCCACTCAGCAGTAACAGCAGGATCCGAACCCAGGCTTACCATGACAGCCCGGCTCCCCAAACACTACGCCATCCTTCCTCCTAACAGTCACCATAATCAAACGTCCAGGTTCTTACACAGATTATCTTCCTTAAAGCAATCACACAGCACGTCTACTGCTCTGCAGCCCAGGTGTAAACTATCGGAGTCAGAGCTACCAGCAAAGCTACACAATTATTAATCTGTCTTCTGCCTGCCCCTCATTTACAATTTCACAAGCTAGAAACAGAACTAAAGAAACTCAATGAATGTTTACTAAGACCTTGTGGAAAAGTTTTCAAGTAACACCTTATATTCAGAAAGTAACAGCTCAAGATATTAAGGAAACCAATTGTCAATTAGAGTTTAAAAAAAAATTAATTACACAGTCACAAGACTTCAAAACCAAATCCCAGCGTAATTTTTCAAAGATGAAGGGCTGAAACTGGGAAATAACCTCTTAGCCATCAACGACTGGATGGGGGAAGGGCTCTGACCTAAAGCTTCTTGCAGACCTTGGATCCACTTAGCCCCCACTAAGGGTCCCCCCCCAAGTTAGCCCCCACACTAACTTGCTGGGGGACCCTTATCAGCCCCTTTAACCTTTCTGGGACTCAGTTTTTCCACCTGAAAAAGGAGCAAAGGGCCACAAGAGCTCTTTAGTCCTCATACTTCTTCCAGGACAAGCCATTGTCTGGGAACAAAGGTCCCAGGAATGATCCATGGAGGCTGGAGACACTTTCCAGGAAAGTAGATTTGTTCACTTCCAACACAGCAGAGAGGTCTGGCTCTGACCAGGACCCAAGAGTCTGCAGCATGTAAGAGGAGCTACCTGTGGCCTGAGACACACTGATACGGCCTCCCTCCCCAAAAGTCCATGCTCTTAGGGATCACCTCCCCACCTTGAGTGTGATAATTAACATTAACAACAGCAGTTAACATTTTAAAGCACTTACTATGTATGCACCAGACACCATTCTAAGCATTTCACACATACACGTAATAATTCATTCATCATTCAATAATCCCGTGAGACAGGTGAATGAGGAAACTGAGACACAGAAAGGCTAAGGGACTTGCCTGCAGCCACAGTGCTACTGAAGAGGCCACAGCCCTAAGCCCTGTGCTATGCATCTTCTCTGCCACATCCACAGCAGAACCAAAAAGACACCTGCAGCCTGCTGTCCACCAGGAGCTCCCTGAGCAAATCTCGTGGGCTCCTGCTGTCAAATCCCAAGGCTATGATCAGAAATGGGAAAAACTGCTTTTCCAAAGCCCCTACTGTGGATTTATGGAGCTGACCCAGCAGCCACTTGGAAATCACACAGCCTCAGAGGGCCTGATGTCAGAACCTGCTCCTTGGGTCACAGGAACTCAGTGACTTCTGCAGGTGGCTCTGACCATGAACACCCATCAGCCCTCCACTAAAGCCTCCTCCTCCCTACAATAACCTACAATAAAAACTACAGTGCTGATGAGAGCTTTGCTTCTAAAAAACAATGGCACATTTGGCAATGATGCTAATTGCTTTCCAACACTGGAGTAAAAATAAATTAAAACTTATTAGATCATCAAAAATACCCTTCTGGGGCCAGTACAGGGAAAATGACTCCATGTGCTCTCCACTGTCAGGGAGCTAAATGCTTTAAAATAAAATTAATGTGTTGGGCACAAATACTGCTACAATTCTGACATATACCAAGGCAGATTTACTCCAAGGGATAGGGGAAACTTTACCTACCTTATATTGCTGTATATAATACATACATTTTTGCCCAAATTCTTGAGGGAAAAATCAGGATACATATTATACATGGGGTAGTACTATTTGTTACCAGTACATAAAACTTCTCATACCTTGTACCTGTATCTTGTTTTATAATTATTTGTTACATAAAATTTCTTGTACCAAAATATGTTAAAAAATAAATTTAAAATTCCTTTATAGTACAAAAAACAAGTACCTAAATATGAACAAATTTTTTAATTAAAAAAAAAATTTTTTTTTTTTTTTTAGACAGAGTCTCACTATGTCGCCCTCTGGTGAGTGCTGTAGTGTCACAGCTCACAGCAACCTCTAACTCTCTTGAGTTTAAGCAATTCTCTTGCCTCAGCCTCCCAAGTAGCTGGGACTACAGGCACCTGCCATGACGCCCAGCTATATTTTTCTTGTTGTTGTCATTGCTGTTTGGCAGGCCCTGGGCCGAGTTCAAACGCACCAGCTCTGGTGTATGTGGCCAGCACCCTAGCCACTAAGCTACAAGTGCTAAGTCAATGAAAAATTTTTTTAAAAAGATTTCTTTTTTTCCCCTGAAAGTTTGGGCCCAAAATGTAGGTATGCATTATACATGGGAGCACATTATACATAGCAAAATAAGGTATATTTCTTTTCTTTCTAAAACAAAAGATAGAGACTTCTGGGAAGATGGCTGACTAGCAGCAACTCTCAGCAGAGGCTCCTGAGCAGAGGAAGAAAAACTGGACCGAATGGGACTCTATGAAGCCAAAGACAGGGAGCTGAGCCAAGAAAGAAGTTCGGCAAGCTGTAACTCCAGGGAAAAGCATTCAAGAAACCAAATTATAGGTACAAAGCCTATCGATAGAGGATAGGAGACCCGTCCCCCAAGCAGAAGGCCTGCCACAGGCTATCTGCTAATAGCAAGGAACAAAAGACCTCTCATTTTACCCTGCTGGAGAAAGCCGCTAAACTCCAGGTCTCTTTCTCCAGGGAGGTACCACTTACGAGCCTAGACACCACCCCGCCAGGCATAAAATGCAACAGATATTTCCCGCACAAGTCCAAACTCCCAGTCCACCCTTTCCCCCTCACATGGTGGTCTGAAGTTCTTACCCCTGCAGAGCACAGAGTGTTTGGTCTTGTCCTGAGAGAACTGGGCATAGTGTGGACCACCAACCATCAGGACGGAATCTGTGACTGACGGGGAAGAAAGAGAGTTTGGGAAGAAAGAGACACTTGGCAGGAGGAGGACCAATCCCCTGGTTATGACTATGCCCAGCCACTGGTAGTGCTGACCCTCAGTTTGGGCTGTGTATGGTGGGACAGACGGCCCTCACAGTGGGTGAGTGGTTGTCCCATGTGGACTGAGTTCGGCAGACAGGGCTGGTCCCCAGCCCCTGCTGGGCCTGCAAGCAGAGGCTTGATAGGCGTGGACTGCAACCTGAGAGCAAGGGCTGAGACCCCCTGATTCCAACAGAACCCTGGAGCAGTGGCTTACTGGGTGTGAACCAAGACCTGAGGGTTAGGGCATAGTCCACTGTCCCCACTGGGGCTGGTGAGCAGAGGCTTATCAGGTGAGGACTGAGACCTGTGGGCAAAGTGCAGTGCCCTGACTATAACAGAGCCTGCGAACAGAGGCTTGCCTGGCAGTGGACTGAGATTGGCAGGTGGGGGAGTGGTCCCCTGACTCCAGCTGGTCTGGCAAGTAGAGGCTAGCTGTGTGTGGACTGAGACTGGAGAGTGGGGCCAGTGCCCTGACTCCAACAGAGCCTGCGAATAGAGGTTTGCCAGGCAGTAGACTGACACTGGCAGGCAGGGGCGTGGTCCCCTGACCCCAACTGGTCTAGAAAGCAGAGGCTAGTTGGATGTGGACTGAGACTGGTGGGTGGGGGCGTGGCCCCTGGCTCCAGCTGGGCCTATGAGCAGAGAAGCAAACAACAGTGTGGACTGAGTCTGGCAGGCAGGAGTGTGGATTCCTGGCTCCAATTGTGCTGTTGGAGACCCTTGAATCCCTCTCTGTTGAGCAGGGTATGCACTGCTTGAGACAATTTGGTTGGAATCCATGTCTGGGGCTGTCTCCTCAGGGAAAGTCTGAGGTTGACCTTCAAATTCTGTAGCAGAAAAGAAATGCAGCTGTTTGTATCTCTTCACAGTCAAGATTTAAACCTAATACTGTGGTTTCTTAGGATAGGGTAGAGGGAGGTTAGCTAATATCAAACAGAGCTAGCTTGCACTATCTCACCAAGTAGGTCACCAGAGTCTCTAGCTAAAACTCTGAAAGAGGCCTTTTTAAGGGTAAGAGACAAGCCACAATTACAAAGCCTAGCGCTTTGGTAAGGTGCTATCTCTACTACCTGGGAAGCCCAATTCAATCTCACCATACCATTTCTAATAACCAAATGGTGGAAAATAAACATGGTGCGGACCCAACAGAAGAACTCTGCCAACATGAATAACCAGAGTAGATCAACTCCCCCAAGTAATGACAAAGGAGATACAACTGAAGATGCCATGCATGGACAAATAGCAGCAATGTCAGAATCCAAATTCAGAATATGGATGGCAAATAAGATAAATAGAGTAGAAGAAAAGATAGAAATTGAATTCCAAAGAGTATTCTAAAGTTGTCTCAAGAAATTAATAAATTCAAAGCCCAAGTCACCAAAGATATGGACATAATGAGAAAACAGATAGCAGAGCTCAAGGAAACAAAAAAGTTAGTTGAGTAGCTCCAAAACACAATAGAGTCCCTTAGTAATAGAGTTAACAGGCAGAAGAAAGGATCTCTGAAACTAAAGACAAAGCTTTTGAACGTTCCCAAACACTCAAGAGGCAGACAAATGGAGAGCAAAAACTGATCATTCCCTGAGAGTGTTGTGGGATCACTCTAAAAGATCAAACATTCGTCTCATAGGAATTCCCAAAGGAGAAGAGAATGGTCCTTAGGTACAGGTGCTCTAAAGAGATTTGGACGAAAATTTCCCAAGCATTGCAAGAGATACAGAACTTCAGATAGCAGACAGTTTTAGAACCCCAGCAACACTCAATCCAAATAAAGCATCTCCTAGACACATTATGATTAACTATGCCAAAGTTAAGATGAAGAAGAAAATTCTGTAAGCAGCCAGACATAAGAAAAGCATCACCTACAAAGGGAGAAATATCAGAATGATTCCAGATCTCTCAGCTGAAAGGTTTCAAGCCAAAAGAAGATGGTCACTGACTTTCAGTCTCCTAAAAACTTCCAGCCCTGGATCTTGTATTCAGCTAAACTGAGTTTCATATGTGATGGAGAAATCGAATACTTTAATGACATAGACATGTTGAAGAAATTTGCCATAACAAAACCAGCTCTCCAGGTTATTCTCAGACCCATTCCCCACAAAGACCAGCACAATGCTCTACCTCCGAAGTAAAGTTACACAGAAATTTTTGACCAAAACCCAACTTCCACAGTGGTGGAAGGATTAAAAATGTTCACTGGACATCCGAAAATCATGACACCCTAAATACAACCAGGCTTATCAATTCTCTCAATTAATGTGAATGGTTTAAATTGTCCTCTAAAGAGGCAAAGGTTGGCTGACTGGATACATAAACTCAGACTGGATATCTGCTGTATACAAGAATCTCAGCTTACCTTAAAGGCTAAAGATAGATTCAGGGTAAAGGGATGGACTTGTATATTACAGGCAAATGGAAACCAGAAAAAAGCACAGGTTGCAATTTTAGTAGCAGATACAACTGGCTTTAAACCAAAAGAGATAAAGAAAGATAAGGAAGGTCACAACATATTTGTCAAGTGAAACACCCAACACCCATGAAGATATTTCAATAATAAACATTTATGCACCCTACCAGAATGCTCCTCAATTCATAAAGCAGACCCTAATGGATATGAACAACTTGATATCTTCCTGCCCTACAATAACTAGAGATTTTAACACCCCTTTGACAGTTTTGGATAGATCCTCCAAGAAGAAACTAAACTAAAGAAATATTAGACCTAAACCTGACCCTAGAACAAATGGACTTTACAGACTTCTACAGAACATTTCACCCTAATAAAAATGAATATACATTCTTATCAGTCTACGAGTCATCCTCCAAAATAGACCATATCCTAGGACACAAGTCTAACCTCAGCAAATTTAAAAGTGTAGAAATTATTCTTTGTATATTCTCAGACCACCATGGAATAAAAATTAAACTCAACAGCAAACGGAATCTTCATACTCAAACAAAGTCATGAAAGCTCAATAATCTTAGGCTGAATGATAGCTAGGTCAAAGATGAGATTAAGAAGGAAATCACCAAATTTTTGGAACAAAATGACAACAAAGACACAAATTATCAAAACCTGTGGGATAAGCAAAGGCAGTCCTAAGAGGGAAATTTATAGCATTGGAAGCCTTCATCAAGAAAACAGAAAGAGAGGAAGCCAACAACTTAATGGATCATCTCAAGCAACTGGGAAAAGGAAGAACAGTACAACCCCAAACCCAGCAGAAGAAAAGAAATAACCAAAATTAGGGCAGAACTAAATGAAACTGAAAACAAAAGAATCATTCAGAAGATCAATGAAACAAAAAAGTTGGTTTTTTGAAAAGATTAACAAAAATGATAAAACTTTTGGCCAACCTAACCAGAAACAGAAAAGTAAAATCTCTAATATTGTCTATCAGAAACAATAAAGGAGAAATAACAGACCTCAGAAATTCAAAAAATCCTCAGTGATTACTACAAAAATCTCTTATTCCCAGAAATATGAAAAACTGAAGGAAATGGACCAATACCTGGAAGCACGCCACCTTCCTGGACTCAACAAGAATTAGAAACCTTGAATAGACCTATGTCAACCACTGAAATAGCATCAACAATACGAAATCTCCCAAAAAAGAAAAGTCCAGAATTCTTCACATCCGAATTCTATCAAACCTTTCAAGTGGAACTAGTATCTAAACTATACAACATTTTCCAAAGCATAGAAAAAGAAGACATACTTTCCAACACATTCTATGAAGCAAATATCATCCTGATACACAAACCAGGAAAGGATTCAACAAAGAAAGAAAATTACAGACCTACATCATTAATGAATATCGATGTAAAAATATTGAATAAGATCTTAGCAAACAGAATTCAACAACACATCAAAAAAATTATACACCATGATCAAGCTGCTTTTATTACAGGGTTGGTTCAACATACGCAAATCTATAAATATAATACACCACATAAATAAAATAAAAACCAAAGACCATGTGATTCTCTAAATTGATGCAGAGCAGGCTTTTGATAATATCTAGCATCCTGTCATGATCAGAACCTTCAAGAAAATAGTCATAGAAGGGCCATTTCTTAAACTTATACAGGCCTTCTTCAGAAAACCCACAGCCAATATCATATTGAATGGAGTAAAATTGAAAACACTTCCACTCAGATCAGGAATGAAGCAAGAATGCCCACTGTCTTCACTGCTATTCAACATAGTAATGGAAGTCTTAGCCATCACAATCAGGCAAGAGAAGGTGATCAAGGGTATCCAAATAGGGTCAGAGGAGATCAAACTCTCACTCTCCGTTGATGATACGATCCTATACCTGGAAAATCTCAGGGACTCAACTTCAAAACTCTTAGAAGTGATCAAGGAATACAGCAGTGTCTCAGGATACAAAATCAATACTTACAAGTCAGTAGCTTTTATATACACCAACAACAGTCAAGCTGAAAAAAAACAATCAAGGACTCTATTTCTTTTACAATAGCACCAAAGAAGATGAAATATTTGGGAATTTACGTAACAAAAGATGTGAAAGACCCCTATAAGGAGTACTATAAAACTCTGAGAAAAGAAATAGCTGAAGATGTTAACAAATGGAAAAACGTACCATGTTCCTTGCTGGAAAGAATCAACATTGTTAAAATGTCCATACTACCCAAAGCAATCTACAGATTTAATGCTATCCCTATTAAAG
>CAUYRH010056539.1:0-104327 GCA_963574655.1 Perodicticus potto
ACATTGTGCTCAAACTGAAATTCTAAATAACATTAAATGTTTAAATTTATATTATGACAAAATATGTAGTACTACTGAATTGAATGCTCCTTGTGTGGGAGGAGGATAAGATAAAGAAGAACAAGGATGGGAGTCTTGTTCTGGAGTATGCCAAGAGTTCATCGCAGATGAAAACTTACCAGCCAGGTTCCTACCTGCCACCTACTTCCTGCCTAGGATGCCAGACATGCTGGAAGTTGAGTGAAACTCTCAGACTCCTAACAGAACCTCTTTGAAGATTGTTAGCTCTTCCTTAGCAACTGTAACAATCGAGTTTTGTGACTCCATTTTTATTCCCCTGGTAAAACAGAGTTGTATGTTTTACAAAAGTGTCTTTCAAAAGGCCGATTTAGAGGTTGTTCAGGATCCACTGAGGACGTGCCAGTATCAGGGCCCAAAGAAATGAGAAGCCCCCGCAATTATTAGGTAAAGATCTGGGGAGGGAGTACATAGTTTTAACGGAGAAAAAAAATCTAGGACAGGAAGATACTTGTTTGGAACCAAAAGGAGAGAGATAGCTTGGTGATAAAAGTGTGCTGAGCATGTAAGGTATGGTGCGCCTGTCCTTGTGTGCGTGCGCACGCGCGAGTGCATGCCTATAAAAAGAAGATGTGGGTCTGGCGCCTGTGGCTCAGTGGGGTAGGGCGCCAGCCCCATATACCGAGGGTGACGGGTTCAAACCCGCCCCAGCCGAACTGCAACAAAAAAATAGGCGGGCGTGGTGGCGGCCGCCTGTAGTCCCAGCTACTCGGGAAGCTGAGGCAAGAGAATCACCTAAGCCCAAGAGCTGGAGGTTGCTGTGAGCTGTGTCTCCACGGCTCTCTACTGAGGGCCATAGAGTGAGACTCTGTCTCTTAAAAAAAAAAAAAAAAACCAAGACGTGTGTTGCAGGAAGGGCCCTGCAAAATCAGTTACCTGGCAAAGTGTGTCTTGTTCAAAAAGATGAATCAGAAGACAAAAAGGAGTACCTGAAAACACAATTGTAATATTACAGAAGCAATTTTTACAAAGTTTTCAATTAAAAAGCAGTGAAAGCTCTGAAGAGAGGCATTCACTCAGAGGAGAGTCTTTGAATTCTTAGGTTTTACCAGAACACTTTTTGGTAAGGAGCTTTCAAATAATTGTAGAATTGGTCACCTGTGAAGAAGTCTGAAGACTCCATGTCAGGCCTGATGTATTTTCGTTTCCTGGGACCTACTTTAATCATTTCGTTATATTGACTTCATCACAATAGCAGAGAATAGGATATTTACTTCTTTTATGCAACACAGAAAATAATTATCAAAAACATCTCTTGATTCTCCTTCTGTGGTTACATTATCTGAACTACGTATGTATCCCCTGGAGCCCTTTAATGAGACTGCCACTATCAGAGCGATTAGCACAAGATCTGTGGGACCCAGGTTTCTTGCTTCACACCCTACCTCTGCTCCACACTAACCATGTGACCACTTAATCTCTCTACATCTCCCTTTTCTCAGCATGAAGTGGGAATAATGGTACCATCTATCCCCTAGAGTTGCCTTGTCTTAAGGATTAATAGAGTTAATGTGATCTAAAGTACTTAGAGTGTTACATCAAAATTATAACTTCCACCCAGCTTTAAAACATGGCTTTCATGAGCTATGCGTTGACCCATGATATACTCATAGTATAGTTCACAAAACTATATCTAGTTCACAAAATAGATAGAAAACTGTTCCAAACAGAGATTCAACTCTTCAATGGCAGATATTTTTTGTTTCAGAAAAAGAAATGAGTTTTCCCATATTGCTTTTTAATGTATCTCTTTCTGTAAGTGTTCAAGTGTTTTCTACAGAGCGAACCTTAGCTTTTGTTTACTTTTTTTTTAAGTGACATTTTATTCACTCTAAATCCCAGCCCATTTTATAGGGGTAACCTTGCCTTTGGGATCAGGAGACTCCAAACTGCCAGCTGTCCCTTATTTTAACACCCAGATCTATTTTAAAGTAAATCGCATTTGAATGTTTCTAATTCACTTACAATGAGCTCATTAAAATGTTTTAGAGCTTTTAAGGGTGCCATTTTAGGTGGGAATCTTTTTCAAGTTTGTTTTGAGGGAATTTTTCTAAGCCAAGAAGCCACATTCTGCCAGCCAGAAATAAATTCCAACCTTAAATGAATCAAGTTAAATTTAAAATTGATCTCCCAAGGCTGGGGTGAAATCCCCACCTAGTAAATTTAGTTTTCTATCCCTGCCTTCATTAGAAACAACCACGAAGGGGGGCGTATCTTATACCACACACAATGCAGTCTCGAAAAACCAAACATGGAGTAGACATTTTAAAATTAATTTGTTTAAAGAAAAATGTACTTGCTTTCTATAAAAATATCTTCTGTGGAAAAGAAAAAGACAAGCTGATTCTGAGTTAGCCCTTAACCAAGGATCTCTGGAATGCATCAGTTCAGATCAAGACAAGTACTCAGGCTTGGCGCCTGTGGCTCAAGCAGCTAAGGAGCCAGTCATGTACACCTGAGCAGACGGGTTCGAATCCAGCCCAACAACAATGATGGCTGCAACCAAAAAATGGCCAGGCGTTATGGCGGGCGTTGTAGTCCCAGCTACTTGGGAGGCAGAGGCAGGAGACTCGCTTGAGCCCAGGAGTTGGAAGTTGCTGTGAGCTGTGATGCCACAGCATTCTACCCAGGGTGACAGCTTGAGGCTCTGTCTCAAAAAAAAAAAAAAAAAAGACAAGTACTCAGGAAGGCAGGTTAGCCTCATCCTCTTCCCAACTGTGGGCCTGGAGACAGTTAACCCTACTTCTCTAGGACTCAGTTTTCTAATCTGTAAAATGGCCAGAATTCTTACTTCATCAGGTTGCTGTAAGGATTAAATAAGACTAGATGTGAGGTATGTAGCACAATGTCTATTATTTAAATAGTAGCTGTGAAAATGAAGGAGAAGAAAGCATACTAGAAAATAAAACGAGAGGGCTTTGCATAATGGACACTAAACATGAGGAGAGAGGATATGCAAATGAGATCACTTGTGTCCCATATTATCTCAATGGTCAGGATAGACCATTCCCTAGCCATTTGTAGCCTGGCAAATACAGACATCCTTCTGTATGTGGGGGACAGGGATTGCTTTCAGCACCACCCATTTATTCCGAAATCCACACACACTCAAGTCCCACAATCAGATTTGCAAAATCCACCTCTACCAAAGATATGCCCCAGGACTTCAGTTTCCTGCCCTGTGAATACTGTATTTGTGATCCACGCGTTTGAAGGGAGAAAATCTCGCGTAAGTGGACCAGCACAGTTCAAACCCATGTAATTTGAGGATCACCTGTAATCTCTGTGTTAGTTTCTGGGCGCCGAGGTGTGGGAGAAGCACGTTGGTGCGTCACTCAGGCCCTGGACCATTTCCATTTCTTGTCAATGTTTGAAGAAGCAATAATGGGTCCCAAACAGAGTGTCCCCACTTTGCAGCTCCAGAAGAGACAAACGGTTCAGTGGCCTAGCCAGCTGGGAAGCCTGGTAGGAGAAGGTTGAAAGCAGAGGAACATTTCCAAACACGTCCTTATCATGATCTGTTCAAGCAAGGAAAAGAATGAGTTCTACGAATTATCCAAAACCACAGCCAACTTAAAAATCATTGTTATTTTGTTTGGAGCTTTATATTATTATTATTTTTTTTTTTTTTTTGAGACAGAGCCTCAAGCTATCACCCCGGATAGAGTGCCGTGGCATCACAGCTCACAGCAACCTCCAATTCCTGGGCTCAAGCGAGGCTCCTGCCCCTGCCTCCCAAGTAGCTGGGACTACAGGTGCCCGCCACAATGCCCGGCTATTTTTTTGGTTGCAGCCGTCATTGTTGTTTGGCGGCCCGGGCTGGATTCGAACACGCCAACTCAGGTGTACGTGGCTGGCACCTTAGCCCGTTGAGCCACGGGCTCCAAGCCTGGAGCTTTATATTATTGAATACATCTTGCTGCTAATATTAAAGGACCTTATACTGCTTAAATAAATTGACAGAATAGCTAAAAAAAAGAACATGTTATTTCATAGAGAAATCAGACTTTCAACTTTAAAATTTTGCTTTACAGTTTCTTCAAAATGGTTAAATCCAGAAAGCAAGTCCTTGGCACCTGAAAATTTAAGTAGTCACTATATTTAGCAGATTCCTTCAACTGGCACCTTGACAAAATATTTGAAGACAATACAATAAATTCTGCTCTGTAAATGTACGACTCAACAAAACAAATAACAAGAAAGGAGGGAAAGAGTGCAGAAATTTGAACCACCTATGGTTGCTGTCCCAGACAACATGACCAAAAGTAAAGGCAATTGTTTCTGCATTATATGTATTTCTGGGCACTCCCTGGTAAGAAAGGAGAAAAATTGGCTCAATAATACTTACATCACATTATTTTCAAAAATCTTTGGAAACACTAAAATCAGTGCATCTCCCCAAGGCAAAAGCCATGGTCCTAACTTTCAGCCTGGAGACACCAAATTAGGGATTTTTCCTAAGAGAGAATGCCAGTGTCTCTGACCAAATTAAGATTCAGGATTTCCCCATTTCTGATTTTATAACCCAAACCACTCCTTCAGACCCTTGCCTTGGCAGACAAGTAGTCCATTGAGGCCAAATTTCCTGCTTCCCAAACAAGGAATTGTAGCAGTTCTCGAAGTGTGATCTTGATCCAATGTGTTTTCTGGCAGGAAAACACCGCCAGTAACATTGTGCCAGCTAGGTTGAGATGTTCATACATAAACCCATGTTAACTGCTCATCCTGCCTGCAGAGGATAGAAAGCACAGAAAAGTTAGCCAGGGGGATTTGTGCCCCTAGCTAGTCCAATGGACCAGAGTGAATTTTTTCAGCTGGATCCTCCCAGGAAATAGAGCCTACCCTCATCACTCCAGAAGTTTACTTTCCCCAAGTAGCCAACCCCTCCCCCTCCCCCCCCCCCCGTTGCTGTTGGTTACAGAAACAGCTGGGTGACTGCTGCACTGGTAAAAAGGAGGTAAGAGAGGAGGGAGACAGTCACCTCCTTGATTGTGAAGGGCTTTTGGAATTTCCTAATTTACACTCTGTAAATAAGCAAAAATACATCTCTTTCTCTGAGACTTTCTTTATGTGCGGACTACAGTTAGCTGGCAATGTCTTTAGAGGTTATAAAAAGTTTCAATCTGTATTTTCAAAATAATTCAAACCAGGAAAAAGAATTTGAATGCTATGTTATTTTAAAATGCTATTTGAATGCTATGTTATTTCTAAAATGTATTACAAAGTTACGATATTTTCAATGTTAATTAAAAGAAGATATGTAGATACACCCATATAGTCCACCATCAGCCACTTAGCATAAATATTAAAAGAGGAAGGTTAGCACTTGGTAGACACTCTCTGCATCGGCCCCAGGTTCTCCCTTCTTAGTCTCAGTCAACACTCTGCATACCGCCCTCTTCTACCTCATGGTGAGTGATTCTGTGATTATCAGCTCACATGGCTGTCTACTATTAAACTGTTAGTTCCCTCAGAGTAGGGACCGTGAGTTGATTGCTTTTCTGTCACCCATGCCACGCACTGAGCCTGGAACATAGAATTTACCAGAAAATAGGGCGGTGCTTGTGGCTCAAGGGAATAGGGTGCCTGCCCCATATACCGAAGGTGGTGGGTTCAAACCCAGCCCTGGCCCAAAACTGCAAAAAAACCCCTAAAAGACCCCATTAATTTTGGGCAGCGCCTGTGGCTCAGTGAGTAGGGCGCAGGCCCCATATACTGAGGGTGGCGGGTTCAAACCCAGCCCTGGCCAAACTGCAAGAAAAAAATAACCGGGCGTTGTGGCGGGTGCCTGTAGTCCCAGTTACTCGGGAGGCTGAGACAAGGGAATTGCCTAAGTCCAGGAGCTGGAGGTTGCTGTGAGCTGTGAAGTCACAGCACAGCACTCTACCAAAGGTGACAAAGCGAGACTCTGTCTCTTAAAAAAAAAAAAGAATTTACCAGAAAATGACTGCCTATGTCATTTTCCACCAATCATCATTTTTACGCCAGGCGACTTCTTTGAAATTGGGGGGTTGTTTGTTTGTTTTTTGATTAGGAAAATGGGCTGGGCTCAATGGTTCACCCTTGTAATCCTAGCACTCTGGGAGGATAAGAAGGGAGGATTGCTTGAGGTAAGGAATTCAAGACCAGTCTGAGCAAGAATGAGATACCATCTCTACCAAAAACAGAAAAATGAGGGTATGGTGGTACATGCCTGTAGACTTAAGCTACTCAGGAGGTTGAGGCAGGAGGATTGCTTGAACCCAGGAGTTTGAGGCTGCAGTGAGCTATGATGATACCATTGCTCTCTAGCCCAGGTGGCAGAGCAAGACTCTGTCTCAGCAACAACAACAAAACAAACAAACAAAACTATCACCTTTGTATATTACATACTTAAAATGGAACATAGCATACTTAACAGTGTGCTTTATCCAAAGGGCACATCTTCCCTACCCAAGTCAATACTTCTTATGGAAATAGAAAATCCCTGCACCACCAAGTCAGCTGACTAGCAAGTCAGCATTTTGGACTCAACGTCTCTGATACTATCATCCTGCCAACAATTTAAAAACACCTGGGAAAAAGCTAACGTGAACTGCATAATCTGGAGTGGAAATTCTTAGCTCAGAATTTGGGGGAGGTTGAAGGAAATGAGGATGGATTAGAGAAAGGGCCATGATGGCTATAGATCCAGAAGTCTTTTGAACAAAGCAGCAGAGTTCTGGGAGGGCTAGACTCCCTAAATGAGACAACGTATGCGTTTCACTCTTCGGAATACTGCTGCAAAGTGCTCATAAAGCTACTTCCATGTGTCCTGTTCTTTAGTCACCATGCAAAGAGAAGACATGGTGACATGAAGTGGGAAGCGTGGAATACAACATCTTTTGAATAAGGAAGATGCCTTTTAAAAAATTTGGAACTATGTAGAAATTTTCTTCAGAACTTTTTTCTTCTTTTTTCTATTATTGGGTAAGAGATTTGAAAAATGACTTGATTTATAATACTGAATTCTACTTCTTTTCTTTTCTTTTTGAGACAGAGTCTCACTATGTCACCCTCAGTGGAGTACTGTGGTGTCACAGCTCACAGCAACCTCAGACTCTTGGGCTTCAGCACTTCTCTTGCCTCAGCCTCCCGAGTAGCTGGGACTACAGGCACCTGCCACAACTCCTGACTATTTTTTGTTGCAGTTGTCATTGATGTTTAGCAGACCGGAGACGGGCTCCACCCTGCCAGCCTCGATATATGTGGCTAGCGCCCTACTCACTGAGCTATGGATGTGGAGCCCTGAATTCTTTTTCTGAAGTCAAAAGAAAGTGTTTGAGGCAGATTCATGATGGCTGCAGAATTTTTGACATTCCTCATATTGAGAGGTGTGGCCTATTTTCCTTCCCTTTGAATCAGAACTGACCTTAGTGACTTTCTTGACCAATAGAAATTAGCAGATGGTAATGAACTGAGACTTTCAAGATTAAAACATAAGGAGTCTTGTATCACTCCTGGGATTTTTGGGACACTCATTCTTTTTTTTTTGAGACAGAGTCTCACTATGTCACCCTCGGTAGAATGCCATGGCGTCACAGTTCATAGCGACCTTGAACTCTTGGGCTTAAGTGATTTTCTTGCCTCCCAAGTAGCTGGGACTACAGGCGCTCGCCACAACGCAAGGCTATTTTTTGTCGCTGTTGTCATTGTTGGTTAGGTGCCCTGGGCCGGGCACCCACTAACTTCAATGTCTGTGGCTGGTACCATAATGACTGTGCCACGGGTGCCAAGCTGGGACACTCATTCTTGAACCCTGAACCACCAGATAAGAAGTCCAGCTTCCATGGTGGAGTGAACGTGAGACCAACGTGGAGATGGAGAAGCTCCATCTTGAGCCCAGCTTTCCAGCCTTCGGGGCTAAGGTTATGGGAGTGAAGCTATCTTGGCCCCTACAAACCTCCTCAGCTACCAGCTGAAAAATCACTGAGTAAACCCCGCTGATGTAAGAATCATCCATCCAAGCCCTACCTGAATTCCAACCCCACAGAATTATGAAGTCTTAATTATATGACGGTTGTTTCAAGCCACTAAGTTTTAGAGCAGTTTGTGATGAAGCAATAGAAAACCAGAACACATACAGTATACAGTTCTCTGAGCATCTCCTCTGACACTGGCTATCAGCTTCTATTCAGCTGGCCACATCCTCTGCCCTTGTCACAGTGGAGCAAGTCAATAGTGCCAGGCCATGGGTGACAGACCTACTGAGTCACGCTTTTTGAAAAAATGAGGTTAGTGATACTGGCTGAAAGGTAACTAAAGAGAATTTTGAGGGTGATGATTTCATGGCTTCCTGACTAATTCCCAACAATCCAATAATAGATCCAAAGTGTGCATCAGTAGGATGGGTTTTATATACTTCCCCCTAGCCTCTAGCTTGGGGCAGGGTGAAAGGGAGCTAGAGACAAAAGCAACTCTGTCTGGCATTATGAGGTTCATGATGCCTTCCATACAATGCTCCCTGACCCACGTCATCATTGTTTTAAGGAGTCTTTTCTAATCCTTAGTTGCCATTAGCATTAAACATACCCATGATGACTAAGAATTTGAAAATGGTAAGCAGGAGGGCAAATCCTAAAGTGTCATTTCAACACCAAGACTAAGAATTCCAGCACAAGGGAGGCTTTCTAAAACTTAAACGATCAGTTTCTCAGCCTCTCTGTTCATTAAAGATTTTGTGTAGTTTCCCCCTCTCCAGCTCTAGTTTCATTTTGTGGAAAGGTTCACGGCCTTACGTGCCATGAGCAGACAAGCTTATCGAATGCACTGTAAATCTAATCAGCTTGGCACAGGGGTTTCATGGGAGCCAAGTAAACAATAGCTGGAGTTGTGTTAAGCTTCAGTGACTCCAACTGATTCCCAGTTTGGTTCATTTGTGCAGAACAGTTGGAGATAGAAAGCCGAGCCCGTTAACTTCCAAAGAGCAATTCTAACAGAGGAATGAGCTGTTGATCCCTGGGAGGTTTGCACTCCAAGCTCTAACTATAGGATTTTATTTATGGCACAAGGTGTGTCTTTGAGTTATTCAATTTCCTTCCATTTCTCCAATATTCTGTATTTCTAAGGAGATCCTGGCAACTCTTGTTGAAATTAGAATCCTGTGAAGAAATGAGCAGAAAGCATCTCCAAGTACCTATGGCCCCTGCAATAGTGATCAAAGTGTGGTCCCCCACCCATGATTTTTTTTATGTAGCCCCAGGTTACCGATGACAAATGGACTTAATTAGTTTCAGTGCCATTTTTCATTCACATATTTTTACAGAAATGCATTCATTTTTGAATATGGATTTCACTCTCAAGATTATAAAGTTTATGTAGTTACAGTCCTGAAGTCACACCAGTTTTCAATCTTCTAAATCACACATGCTTAGTTTCCAGATGGAAAAATGAATATTCACCACAGCTCTATTAGGAATGCCAATTTCCCATCACTCCCTAGCACTGGGCAATGCAGTTATAATACTGGGATAATTTAAGACATATTCTGGTCCTCTGAGCCTTATATTTACATAGCTGAAACTGCAAGTGGAAATGAATGGGGCTGATGATACTTGCTTTATCCCAATTTTTCTATGAGGAGTAAAAAGTACTTATGCTTGAAATATGCTTGAAATAAGCAGATGTGAAAACACTTCTTACTAATCAAAATGTTTACCATGGGTTATGAGAGGCTGCCTGTTTGGAGGCAGTGAAGCTGATACTTATATTTAGCAAGACAAATAAATTTAACATGACAGAACCTTAAAGCAGAACTTTTGCAACTTCATTAAAGATGAGTTCTGGCAACACTGTACTTCATTGTTTATTAGGCTTTTGGTAGTTCATGAACTTGGATCTCAGAGTACCTGTTTTGTCCATTTCAGTAAAGACTCTATAGCTTCAGGCCGGGCATGGTGGCTCACACCTGTAATCCTAGCACTCTGGGAAGCTGAGGAGGGTGGCTTGCCTGAGCTCATGAGTTCGAGATCAGCCTGAGCCAGAGCAAGACCTCATCTCTAAAAATAGCTGGGCATTGTGACAGGTGCCTATAGTCTCAGGTACTTAGGAGGGTGAGACAAGAGAATCCCTTGAGCGCAAGAGTTTGAGATTGCTGTGAGTTATGATGCCACAGCACTCTACCAGGGGCAACAAAGTGAGACTCTGTCTCAAAAAAAAAAAAAAAAATACTTATAGCTTCAAGTCACTATAACCAGAAATGATACGGAGGAAAAAATGCAAAGGACAATATCACTGCAAGATTAAAAAAAAAAGCTTTGTAAAATATCTTATATTGATTTAAGGAAACTTTAACTGGAATAAATGAAATCAAGTCTCTAGTATTCTGCAAGACAACAAAAACCATGCAATTGCTCTCAGTTTGATCCCTGCAGTTGAAAATACGCATAACAGGAAATTCATGAAATAATACATATGAAGAACAGAAAATTACCAATATGATTCTATAAAGAACTTTTTCTGTATTTTCTTTTCTTTTTTGTTTTTGAGACAGACTCTTAAGCTGTTACCCTGGGTAGAGTGCCGTGGCGTCATAGTTCACAGCAACCTCAAACCCTTGGGCATAAGCGATTCTCTTGCCTTAACTTCCCAAGTAGCTGGGACTACAGGAGCCCGCCACAACACCTGGCTATATTTTTTTGGTTGTAGTTGTCATTGTTGTTTGGCAGGCCCTGGCTAGATTCAAACCCACCAGCTCTAGTGTATGTGGCTGGTGCCCTAGCCTCAGAGCTACAGGCGCCAAGCCATCATCTGTATTTTCTTGATCAAGACTTTTGTGATTGTAAAATTCACAAAGTCTCACCTGAAATTAGCACAAGCCATATAATTGGTATTCAACAAAGGTTATGGAATTAATTATGGCAATATAATTAGCATTTGTGGATTATTTACCGTGTAGTAGATAACTATTTAAAACATTTTACATAGATTAATTAATCTTCAAAATAGCTTGTTTCAAATACTTTTAGTGACTCCATTTCATATATGAGAAAAGTAAGGAGCGGCAGGGCACACAGGTGCCCCAGTCACACAGCTCAGGAGCACTGGGGCTGTGATTTGACCTCAGGCAGGCTGGCTCCTGAGCCTGTGGGCCAGACCCCCACCCCCAACTGCTTCTCAGAACATGTGACCCTTTAAGTAACTAATCAAGAAAAAGTATTATCTTTTCACTATATTTGAATATGAGTTAGAGTCCTGGCTTATGGATAGAATGTAAAAGGTAGCCATGTTCAGTGGGACAGTGCCCACCTGGGATGTTCTGAAAGAAGCCCCATGGGGTTCATTCTTTTTTTTTTTTTTTTGAGACAGAGCCTCAAGCTGTCATCCTAGGTAGAGAGCTGTGGCTTCACAGCTCACAGCAACCTCCAACCCTTGGTCTCAAGCGAGTCTCCTGCCTCCGCCTCCCAAGTAGCTGGGACTATAGGCGCCCTCCACAACGCCTGGCCATTTTTTGGTTGCGGCCGTCATTGTTGTTTGGCGGGCCCAGGCTGGATTCGAACATGTCAGCTCAGGTGTACGTGGCTGGCACCTTAGCCCGTTGAGCCACAGGCGCCAAGCTCTGTGAGGTTCATTCTTATAGTCTAGCTTAATTAATATCCGTATTTATTAGATTGACACAAAGTGTTAGAAGATATATGCTCAATTTTTATAATGATAAATCTAGTGGAATTGTTAATATCCTAGAAGACCATGGAAATTCACACTCAAAAAAAGAGAATAGTTCTATAAAAACTATTCAATTCAGTTCAGGTGTGCCAGAGACATTTATTAATCATAGTGCCCAAACAGCCACTCCCGGCTGCATATGCTTTGAATGACAACCTCACGTACCCAGCACAGATAACTGCGCGTGGGTGAACACCTAACCCAAGAATGTTAGGTCACCCTTGGGTTACCGTCACTTACAGGTTACAGTGAAAAATGAGCAGGCCATTTCTATCAGATCCTCAGTTTTGGGCATTTGCTTTGAAAATAGAGTGACTCAGTGGGCCACTGTAACTGAAGTTAAGAAGTTAAGATGTAGGGAAGGGAGAAGAGAGAGCACCATGGCCACGTGCATGAGTGAGCCAAAGCAGCAGGGGAGCAGAGGCTTTGAGGAAGCAGAACAGGTGGTCAGGTTAGAGACAAATGAGGCTGAAATACAGAATGAAAGTGAAAGGGAAACAAGTGGATATGCATAGGAATGAACACGAGAAAGCAGAGAGTGGCCCTGCTTCAGGCTGCAGAGCTTCCTGGTGGCTTTCAGGTTCCTCTGTGGTCCATAGGTCCCCTCACAACAAGCCCCATTGCCTTAGGTAACTCCAGAACTTTTGTGCCTTCAAACAGAAAAGCCTAATCCCAAAATCAGACAAACGAAGAATGGTTTGCTTTTGGACAGAATCCTTCTGTCCTAAAATAAGGTAGGGAAATATTGATATGCAAAATGAAAAATTACCTGAAATGAAGAGTAATTTACCAATGTGAAAGCTTTGTTAAAAAGCACAATATTGAGGCCGGGCACGGTGGCTCATACCTATAATCTTAGTATTTGGGGAGACTGAGGCAGGTGGATTGCTTGAGCTCAAGAGTTCAAGATCAGCCTGAGAAAGAGCCAGAGTCTGTCTCTTTTTTTTTTTCTAAAAATAGAAAAACTAGCAGAGTATTGTGGTGGCAGGTGCCGGTAGTCCCAGCTACTTGGGAGGCTGAGGCAAGAGGATTTCATGAGCCTGAGTTTGGGGTTGCTGTGAGCTATGATACCACGGCACTCTACCCAGGGTGACAGAGTGACACTCTGTCTCAAAAAAACTAAACTAAACTAAACTAAACTAAGCTAAGCTAAACTAAACTAAACTAAAAAAATAAAAAGCACAATATAAGCCTATATGAAAAGGAACGTATTATATAAATTGTGATTTTTTAAAAGAGCTCAGGGTTTTTTTCTGCTGTTTTATTTTTTATTTTATTTTATTTTATTTTTTGAGACAGAGTCTCACTTTGTCATCCTTGGTAGAGTGCCATGGTGTCATAGTTCCCAGAAACCTCAAACTCTTGAGCTCAAGCAATTCTCTTGCCTCAGCCTCCCAAGTAGCTGGGACCACAGGCACCCACCACAACGCACAGCTATTTTGTAGTTGTTGTTGTTGTTGTTGTTGTTGTTTTTTTTTAGTGGGCTTGGGATGGGTTTGAACCCGCCCGCCTCCATGTATGTGGCTGGCGCCCTAACCACTGAGCAATGGGCGCTGATCCTTTCTGCTGTGTTTTATTTTTATTTTATTTTATTATATTTTATTTTATTTTTCTAGAGACAGAGTCTCACTTTGTTGTCCTTGGTAGAGTGCCATGGCGTCACAGCTCATAGCAACTTCCAACTCCTGGGCTTAGGTGATTCTCTTGCTTCGGCTTCCTGAGTAGCTGGGACCACAATCACCCGCCACAACACCTGGCTATTTTTTCTTGCAGTTTGGCCAGTGCCGGGTTTGAACCCGCCACCATCAGTATATGGGACCAGCGTCCTACCCACTGAGCAACAGGTGCCACCCTCTGCTGTGTTTTTATCAGATCTTACTTAGCACACAGTGTCATTTTGGCCGCTCTTAAATAATGGTATAGAGCTCCTGGCAAGGGTTCCAATATTCCAGAGTATTAAAGTATGACTTACAAATGAAGCTACAAGGAACTGGTGCTATGTGGTCTAGACAGAAGAAAACTAAAGAGTGACTTCTTTATTGTCATTGAGAAGATGGAAGGTTTTTAATCACAATTATTTCTTGTACTCATAGAAGGAAAATGAGCTTTTGTCAAGGCTTTTCTGTTTACAGCCTACAAAAGAAAGCCAAGGACTGCCTAGTCCTGTAGATGTTCAAGAAGAAATTTAGAAAACACTTGGAAGTCTTTGGTGGTTGACAAAAAGGGGTCGGTAGCATCTTTACATCTGAGCTGCAGGTAGAAATACACAATGCCCATCCATGAATGCCATGGGAAGTCATGAGTCAGATAAGCAGGGAGACCTAGAACACAGAAGAAAAAGAGGAAGGAGAAGAAATGAGCAGAAGTATGTTGGAGAAAGCGGTCAAGTTAGCGTTCACCTTTTGGCTGATGTTTGCAGGTAACTCTGACCGCACCGCTCTTACTTTGTACAATATGCTGCGTAACAGGCCAGTTATCACTGAATCACATCTTTGCTTAGAAGCGACTCAAATTGAGCATGGCATGTAGAGTGACTAAATTTACATACTTTATGTTCAGGCTCCCTTCCCTGTTCTCTATAAGACCTCCCTGGGGATGCTAAATTCTTGAGGAAGACAGGCTAAGAGTGACTCATCGACTCACTCCAAAGTGTCCCCCACCAGAGTGGGAATGGGGAAGCCAGAAGAATATCAGTTCTGGTGCTGCCCTATACTACCTGTGCCAGCCACAGCTCTGCCCTGAGCTAGGGTGTAGTTTGGGGGAAAATGGGTGACATGGTCCTTATTTCTAAAGTGCTGTGCTGATCAAGAGAAGCTTGAAGGCAGTCTTGTCTCCCTGTGGAGCATGGAGGATGAAATCTTAATCCCAAATCCATTCTTGTTTCATAAGAAGCCTTGAACCCA
The DNA here is from genome assembly GCA_963574655.1 of Perodicticus potto. Classification (NCBI taxonomy): domain Eukaryota; kingdom Metazoa; phylum Chordata; class Mammalia; order Primates; family Lorisidae; genus Perodicticus; species Perodicticus potto. The sequence goes on from CAUYRH010056539.1 coordinate 14,664, forward strand.
CTGTATCTCTCAGTTTTCCCACTCCCTTCCCTATGAAGTAGTTAGGCTGCCTTTTCTCTAACTGACATAGCATACTACATACGACATATGTCATAGATGGAGTCTCTATGTTTAATTGAAATTTGGGTTTTTATAAAAGGATGATAAAGAAACTGCACGGTACTTACTACTCACAATTCTGGGTCCAGGGACCACTTTAGAGGTCATAAGGTTTGCATGCTAAAAGAGACCGAAGAGATCAGGAAAACGTCAGTCTTCTCCTAAGGGAAGTGAGATGCGTACAGGAGAAGGGGTAGAGCCAGGGCAAGATTTTGAGCTCCCTAAGCTTAGCAAGTATTTTTCCCAGAACACAAGATTAGAATGGAAACGGCATGCTCTTTTTGTCCACAACTAACAACTTATCGAAGTAGAATTCATAGGGTTCTACAGTCGTACACAATCATGGAAATTAGATTTGCACAGAAATCATACAATTGTATGATTTGGCAGAAGCCGAGGCAATTCCACGCTCTGATTCGGTGATCACCAGTCACTGCCACCCAGGGTCTGTTCAAGGTCATGCAATCTCTCTGATGTCGCACTACTTCTCAATCCAGAGGTTTGCAGGGGGAGACCACTTGCAGGGAGAGACTCTCTCTACCCCGGATTGTGTCAGTCTGCTGAAGTCAATCAAATCAAATCAACTTCTTCTAATACGCCTTGAGTCATACTTGCGTGTGGCATGAGTGTGAGTCCAGTTTAATTTTTCACAAGTGGATAAAATTATTCCAACTAAAACCTGTTGTTTTACAAAGTTAAAGTATGAATCATACGCTCACTATTAAACAAAGCAACTTAGACAATGGAAGTGTATAAAACAGAAAGGGACATTTTCCACCCTGTCCAATGCCACTCCCTTGATATAATCATTGTTAACAAGTTTGGTTTACATCCTCTCTTTTATGCACGTAGGAATAAATTTATAAAGATTTGTGTTTCAAACCTTGACTAAGGTTAAAAAGCTCCTTATTAAAGATGACACATCAAACTTCCTCTTAACAATGTAGTAAGCCTACATGGGGGGTCCTAAAAATGAGAATAATAATATAAATACAGGTCGAGAGCAACTTGGTTTGCTGCGACTGGCTTCGGCAGGTTACCTCAAACGTGCAAACTACGTTAAATCTGGTCATTTAAAAATAGGACTCTAGTTTTTACCTAGCTCTTAATAAGAACTATAGAACCAAGATTATTTTCCAGTGCTGCTCTGTGAAGTCGCAGAAAAGTTTCCAGCATAGGAAAGTTCTATTTAATACTGAGCATTATCTTATTTAACCCATTGGGAAGGTATTGTGTACTTGGCCCAAGCTCTCTGGTGCTCTACCTTCTCTGGTGATTTCTTTGGGTTACAATAGTAACTTTGGTTATGTGCTGTTCCCCTGATATTGGGGGAGGTGGTTATAGCTTGGTCTGATTTAAAGGAGCATTCCCTCTTGTCTCTCTATGAGGGAAGAAAGTCCGCGCCCAGAAACCTGAGGGTTGTGTCTCTACATGCTGAAGTCGAAGCGATGTAACCTCAGGTGCTATTTATATGAAGGGCCCGCACCCATACTGAGCACCTGGGAGCTGTTGAAGAAGAAGGGGCACCTGTCCCGAGGAAAGGCTCGCCTCTGCCCGTGGTCAGCATTCACCTCTTGCAGACCTATAACCAGAAGGACTGACACTCTGCAAGCTGACCCCTGGCTCTCATGGTCTCAGACAAGCTAGTAGTTTCCATTGAGTCCCCTGTAGGCAAATAGGATACGTGGGGCCAAGGTAAAGGGAGTGTATATTTAGCACAAGTGCCTGACGAGTCTCTGCACTGTGATCGGAGAAACCAACAGTCCTGTTTAGCTAGAAGGAGAAAAAGGTACAGCTTGAATGGCTGGCAGAGCAAGCCGAAGCCTGAGCAATTCTTGTGATTGCCCCTTGCTTTCCCGAATCGGCACAACTTGGACCTCTGATCTAAATTTCATCACAACTTTTTCTCTATTTACTCATCTGTAGAGTAGGGTTAGCAGTGCCTATCTCCGAAGGAAGATCAGAGGGCCCATGCCTAAGATGCATGTTGAAACTAAGTTAATGTCACAAAATCTCATTTACAACAATCACAGAAGACTACCCAATGTCTTCTGCTATCCTGGAATGTTCTTTAAAAATTAATTACTACTTGAAATAAAGTAGGGAAGTGTTTCTCAAACTGAGATTCACAAGTTCTGAAATAATTTTTTAAATTTGGGGCTTTCTTTTGACTTATGAGCTAAGAAAAGTAACATAAGAATGTTCTGGACTATTGGGATGACCATCTTGTAATCAAATACTGCCTTGATTCCGTTACCTGCATTTGTGTTTCCAAGAGAACTGGTGCTGCTCCTTCCTTGTTGTATGGAGCACTGTACACAATGTTGTATAATAGGTAATATACTAACCTAAGTGGATCATCAGCATAGCAAAGCATTGGATAAAAATTAGAAATATAAAACTAAAAATAACAGTAATGACAACATTGAAGCCCCCCAAAAAGGTTCATCATATTCTAGATCAAAGAAATTGAGTCAGCTAGTGAAACCTAAGACAACCAAACACATCTTCCCATTATTAAACTCAACACCAACTTAGTTTCCATAAAATACCATCGATCACATTTTAAAAATGTTGCTCATTTGAATTTTACTGATTCTATACTTATGGGCATGTAATTGATAAATATATTTGAGTATTATACTTGTTTAAGGGTCAAAAACCTTTGTGAATAAGAGGTATATAACTAGTTTTATTTGTTTGTATTTGAGTATTACTTTTTTTTTTTTTTGTAGAGACAGAATCTTACTTTATTGCCCTTGGTAGAGTGCCGTGGCATCACACAGCTCACAGCAACCTCCAACTCCTGGGCTTAAGCAATTCTCTTGCCTCAGCCTCCCAAGTAGCTGGGACTACAGGTGCCTGCCACAATGCCCGGCTATTTTTTTGTTTTGCAGTTTGGCTGGGGCCGTGTTTGAACCCGCCACCCTCAGCATATGGGGCCAGCGCCCTATTTACTGAGCCACAGGTGCTGCCTGAGTATTACTTTTTAAAAAATTGAGTCATCACTTGGGCTAATAATTTTTTCCATGAAAATAAGTCCCTATAAATTAATTATTCAAATCTGAGAAAAACTGATGAGGGCATTAGCTAGAGCTTGGTGGTCTTATTAAATAGAAAATCTTTCTTCTTTTTTTTTGAGACAAAGTCTCACTGTCTCACCCAAATTAGAATGCCATGGCATTGGTCTAGCACAGAGCAACCTCAAACTCCCTGAATTCAAGCAATCCTGTCTTAATGTCCTAAGTAGCTGGGACTACAGGTGCCTACCACAATGCTCCTCTGATTTTTCAATTATTTTTAGTAGAGATAGGGTTCCACTCGTGCTCAAGCTGGTCTCAAACTCCTGAGTTCAAGGGATCCTCCCCCTCAGCCTCTCAGAGAGCTAGGATTATAGGCAAGAGCCACCACACCTGGCCCTAGAAAATCTTTCTAACATTAGGTATTATAAAGGAGTTTTATCAGTAACTTTGAAATAGAGAGTTAAAGCTAGTAGATCTTCCTAATATTATTCTGTTTTCTTTTTAAATGCACATTTGTCCATATATTCATTTACTCATTCATCAAACATTAAATACCTACTATTTCCCAGGCACTAGGAGGTATTAGGGATAGAATGAAGGAAACCATTGTGTCCTTTCCTTCAGGGTTCACAACACAGTTGATAAACTGAAGAACTGCCTAGTAGTTCTATTTGCCTGGGCGGTAAGAAGCCTCCACAGGAAGAAAAATCCCAACTATATGTATTCACCTCTGAGCACATCTGGCCAATTTGTGGAGAGACAAAATGATTTGTTTTTTATTCCTGTCCTACTTATCTATTCCAGTGATAGTATCATAGGATGGTTGTTGTTGTTGTTGTTGTTTTGTTTTTTGAGACAGAGTCACTTTGTCACCCTCAGTAGAGTGCCATGGCATTGTAGCTCACAGCAACCTCAAACTCTTACGCTCAAGCGATTGTTTTGCCTCAGCCTCCCAAGTAGCTGGGACTATAGGCGCCTGCTACAATGCCCATTTGGTTTTTCTATTTTTAGTAGAGACAGGGTTTCTTGTTCAGGCTAGTCGCAAACTTCTGAGCTTAGGCAATCTACTCTCTTCAGCCTCCCAAAGTGCTAGGATTGAGCAGGCATGAGCCACTGTACCTGGCCCATCATTTTAATCAAAATAACTTTATATTTTAAAACCTGGACAAGTCCTACAACATTTTCTACTTTTTAAGGATTTTCCCAAATACTTTAACATGGATTTTTTTTTTCAGATGCCCATTAAAACATTTTTTGTAAAGTTCTTTCTGAAATGCCATTTGCATTTTTATTAGGAAAATGTTAAAAATCAGAGTTTAATTTGAGGAATTGACAATACCTTGTGTCTTTACTGATAGAAATATAGCATATGTTTTTCTTTGTATTTAACTCTGTTATATGTATCAAAAACCAAACAATATATTGTTTTTTTCTTCAAATAGGTCTAGCATATTTCTATTCCTGTGTGTCACAGTCTGTTTGTGGTGATGTAAAAAAAAAAAAGAGAATACTATAAATTGGGTTGCTTATAAACAACAGAAATGTTATTTCTCACAGCTCTAGAGGCTGGGAAGTCCAACATCAAGGTGTCCACAGATTCTATATGTGGTAAGGACTCATTCCTAACTGTGTCTTCTCACTGAGTCTTCAATGGCAGAAGGTCTTACCTTCTAACCCTATCACCTTGGGGATTTCAACATATGAATTTGGGGAGAACACAAACCTTCAGACCGTAACACTATGTATTTCATGGCGTGTGTGTGTGTCTTATTGTAAATGGGATCTATATTTTTATCATATTTTTTGTTTATTGCTTGTATACAGGAACAGTATTGATTTGCATAATGATTTTGTAACTGAATCTGAATACTTACTAATTCTGATAATTGAGTACTTCCATTTCTTTTCACCTAAATACATTAATGGCAAATCTTACTTTATTTTTATTTTATTTTTTAGAGACAGAGTCTCACTTTGTCACTGTTGGCAGAGTGCTATGGCGTCACAGCTCACAGCAACCTTCAGCTCTTGGACTTAGGCGAGTCCCTTGCCTCAGCCTCCCAAGTAGCTGAGACTACAGGCACCTGCCACAATGCCTGGCTATTTTTTTTTTTTTTTTTGCAGTTTGGCTGGGGCTGCTGGGTTTGAACCCGCCACCTCAGTGTATGGGGCTGGTGCCCTACTCACTGAGCCACAGGCGCTGCCCTATTTTATTTTGAGGCAGGATCTCACTTGTCACCCAGGCTGGAATGCAGTGGCATAATTAAAGCTCATTGCAGCCTTGAATTGCTGGGCTGACATGATCTTCACACCTCAGCCTCCTGATTACCTAGGATTCCAGATGCATGCCACCATCCCAGCTAATTTTTTTTTTTAATTTTATAGAGACAGGGTCCTGCTGTTTTACTCAGGCTGGTCTTGAACTCCTGGCCCCAAGTTATCCTCTTACCCTGGCCTCCCACACCACTGGGATTACATATGTGAGCTATCACATCCCACCAGATACCATTTTAAATAATGCTATTCTTTAAAATTCTTTAAATCTCTTATTTTGGCAATATTTGGATTTAATTCCTTAATATAGTGTGTGTTATTATGTAAATAAATTTAGAGATGCAGTTTTAATAATAAAATTGACGCTTGCATATTATGTTTCTTGCATATTTCCCAATATGTTTATCCCTATTTGACAAACATAATTAGTTTTTCAGTTGATTTCCTTGGTTTAAACTGTTTTCTAACAGATAATTTTCTCTTTTTTAAATGAGAATTACTTCATCTCCTTTAAATATTTACATCTCATAAAATAATATTTTGTTCCAAAGCAGTTCTTAATCATTACACTGCACTATATTTAGTCAGATGCCTTACGTTAACCTTTAATTTAGTGATAACATTGAATTATATCACTCTGTCGTGTATTTCTAAACAGTGACAGGTCAGAAGCAAAAATCTTGCTGATCTGCTGTGCTCGCGCCATGTCCTACCCCGGCTTTTGAGCAGCAGAATCTTGGCATTTTTGTTCTGCTTGCTCACTGCTTTGGCCCAAGGAAATGAGTTGGATGAGTGCCCTTCTTTTTTATTCAGAGATGCCATAGATTAATTTTAAAGCCTTTCTTTCATCTACATAACAGAATGGGTTCAGATAGCCTTTTAAGCTATTATCTGCAATTTAGAACTTGGTGCTGGAAAGTCATACTAGTTACACAAAAGGGGTCTGTTAGAAACACTGAACAATGAGAGTTTGACATTTTTCTCTTTCTGCCTCCAGAAAAGAACCAAAGCAACTATTTTATTGCATTTATGTATTTCATAAAAGAATGTGGGGTTATATTTATATGCCAGCAAACTTCATGGAAATGACAAAATGGGGGACCTTATTTCAGGGGACATGTTTATTAATACTTCTTTGCCATTGGACTGGTTGAAGGAAAGTAGCAGCAAATTATTCCATGTGTTCTACTAGACACTCCAATTGTGTTATTTGTTTAAATGTGAGAAAAATTAGGAACAATGCCTAGGATGAAGCTCAGCCTTATTTTGCAGAAGTAAAACAGGGAAGAATGGGAGAATATTAAATAGTGTGCAACATATTTTGAAATTTGGCCAAAATGAGGCTATCTACACAAACACTTGAAACAAAAATTAAATTTTTATGATGTCTTTTTTATTTTTTTGGCCCTTCCATATAAGTGCTTCTTGGTTACATTCATTTTTCTGTTTCTTCCCTTGAGTTCATTGATTTTGTGTGAGACAGCATGTGAGCACATTCTTTGAATATAAATTGCTCTAATTAAAAACCACCTGAGCCATAGAGCTCGCCCTGGCTCAGAAAATTCACTTCTCAGCTTAGCAGCGTGAGGATTCAGTGGAGGGGATTTCATATCCTGGTTGCCCTTCCAAAGGAGCTGTGGCTTTTCCAGGACAATCTCTTCTTTGAACCCAACATGAAAACACATTAGTGCTCCTTTTGGAACAAAGAAATATACATAGGAAATAAAGACATTGTTTTATCAAAGCCTCATCTTTGACTCTGACGTAAGCTGGCTGGGAAAGAAAGTGTCTCCTTCCTAGAGGAAAGTGGTTCAAGTCTGTTTTCTCCATACTTGAAAATCCTGCTAAACTCCATTGCAATTATAAAAAAGAAGCAAGCTTTCCCGTTTTCTCTGGAGTTTTATCCAAGTCATCCAGTTTGTCTGGCCCAGGTGGTAAGGCTGCTGCTGTGCTAAGTGTGAATTACTGACTGGGTGACCAGGACTTGGTCTGTGCTCCTTTTTCTGCACTGCATGTGATGCAGTATTAATCAGATTTATTTAAGCTGATGCTGCCTCACTCTAGGATAAAGATGACCACGGCTGTCGGAATCTGGGCTACTCAAAGCACAAAAGAGAGCAACAACCCTCATCTTGCAGCCTGTCTTTGCGTATATGGCCTCCACCCGTGGGCCTCAACTGGTTGAGACCAGTTCAGGGTACATGGTCTGGGGTGTTTGTGGCATGTTTCTGGTGGTCCTGGAGCTTGCCGCTGCATGCAGCCAAGAAGCCAGCTTCTTTCTGTCTATTTCAGGGTTCACTCAGTGACCCAACAATCCCTCTCTACCCATACACTCAACAGTAAGTTTGCAGCGCCAAGACTCTTGCTGCATCACATTGCCTCTGGTGGTCTTTTCAATACCTCCTTTCAGGATTCTCCCTGGCTTCTTCTCCAGTCTGGATTATTATTACTGTTGTTATTATTTTCTTTTTTTGAGACAGAATCCCAGTCGTCCTTTCTGGATTCGTTACTTGGAATCTAATTCTGGCTCTCCACCCAGCAGTATGGTCTTGGGGTCTTGGGGTTTTGGTGCCACCCTACCCCTACCTCATTTTTGGACCCAAACTCTTGCCCTATTCATTTGCATTACCAGTCTGAAGTCTGAGAATCCGGCCCAAAAGCTGAAAATCCAGCTTTTATTGGGCATCTTCCAAAAGGTGCCTAATAAAAACATATCCCAGGGGCCAGGCATGGTGGCTCATATCTGTAATCCTAGCATTCCGGGAGGCCAAGGCTGGGGGAATCTTCTGAGCTCAGGAATTTGAGACCAGGCTGAGCAAGAGCAAGACTCCATCTCTACTAAAAATTGAAAAATTAGCTGGGTGTCAGGGTGAGAGCCTGTAGTCCCAGATACTCAGGAGGCTGAGGCAGGAGGATCACTTGAATCCAGGAGTTGAAGGTTTCTGTGAGTTGGGCTAACACCATAGCACTCTAGCCTGGGCAACAAAGTGAGACTCTGTCTCAAAAATATCCCGGGATATAATAGGACTGAGGGACGCAGAGATTGTCCAGGTTGTGCTCATTGTTTCTAAATATCAAGAGTAATGGAGTATAGTGGTGCTACTTAAAAGTCTGAGATTTAAGGAACTTCTTCTTTTTTTTTTTAAGGTTAACCAATTTTTTTGTTTTGTTTTTTTTTTTTGCAGTTTTTGGCTGGGGCTGGGTTTGAACCCGCCACCTCTGGCATATGGGGCTGGCGCCCTCCCCAATGAGCCACAGGTGCCGCCCTGATTTAAGGAACTTCTAAACTAAGTGTTAACAAAAGTCACATTAAATAAGCAAGCACTTCAATAGATACAAACAAAAAGGTTCACAATAAGCTGCAATTTTGAAACCTTTTAAAGAGAGGTAAACATAAAAACATATTTTCTACATTTACAGAACACCTACTATATATGCCAGACAGATAATAGAAAGAAATAAAGACCTAGTTATTCACTACATAGAACTTTGTAATGGAAGGGGAAAAGAGACACATAAGCAAATAGCAATGTTCTCTCATAGATGTTTGTGCTGGGAACAGCGGGACCTGCAGCAGAGCGTAAGAGGCTCTGAGTGGAGGGGTAGGTCATTCCCCAAGCATTATCGGAGGCCTACTATGCTCCAGACACCATAGGAACAGAGTGAAACGTCACCAGTTACTAGGCGAGCAAGATAAATAAACAGGTGCATACCAAACAACGCGATTCTGGCACTAGAGATAGATATGGAATGCCAGGGAACACACAGAAGGGGCTCTAACCAAAGATATTCAACTGACCGATTGGAACTGACTCCAGCAGTAAACCAGTGACTCTGTAAATGTCTGTACTGGCTGATTATGGAAGAATCTTGTCCTTATGCCAGTTGACATGGCCAGAGAGCTTCCCATAGGAAGAGGCTCCTGTGTGGACACTTGAACAAGTAGAAATTGGCCGGCAAAGGCATTTCAGACAGAGATGACAGCACGTGCAAATGCGTGGTGGTGTGAGAGGACAGCATGTGTGTGGGAGAGTCAGCATGTCTTCCCCAACCCCACAGCGAGCGTCCAGACAAGTGCATATTCTGTGGGGTTTATTCCCAAAGAAGTGAGGCAGCTTGTTTGTTGAAACCAGCTGAAAGCCATCAGAAAGAAGTGACATTTGAAGATGGTCAAAAGTAAAAACAATACATACACTTGCGCACACACAGGAAACTGTCAACAATAACCACAAGCTCAAGATACCCCTGAGTAATGAAGAGCAGACTACTGAGCCAAGCCCGAGTGGGAGAGATTGCAAGTAAGACAGACCAAGGACAGAGGGTGGAAAATAAGAAAACAAACCACTTAGGGAAGACCTGGGGAGAAATTTCCAAAGAGGGGGAAAGGTAAAGGTCAAACCATAAAACTTCTCCAGTTATATTCTTGTTAGTGACTTAAGTAAAGATAAATGAAAACACTAATTAAAAAATAAGTAAATGTAACAAGTGCAATGTGACAATGTAGACGGCATCTGTTGTTTCTGCCTACCAGGACTCAGCCCCATTTTTCAGAAAGGGGACCTTCTTTCCTCCAAGGGGCCCAGGCTGGACAGTGCAGGTGGGAATGGCCCTTCCTCACCCCTCCTCCACCACAGGTGTCGGAGTATGACTCAGGCTTGCTCAGTGTACCCCTGTGATAGGTTTACCTGGGAACACATGGTTTAGGTTGGGCCAGTTTTGTCCAGAACTTTCTTGGCGGAGTTAATGTGAAGCTGCACTTCCTCATAGGGAGGGGCTGAGCAGGTGCAGGTGAGCCTCAAGATGCTGGCGGCCCTGTTCACCAACAGTGTGAAATGAGGTCTTGATGACATCATTTCAAGCCCTGGAGGGATGACATCAATTTATCCCTGGAATTTTCTGTTGAGCCGATTACCACTTTTGCTTGAGCTAATTTCAGTTGGAGTCTGTCAATTGAAACCCAATAGGTCCTGATTAATTTAAGAAAACTTTCGGCCATTAAAATAGCAGTTTCAAGTCTATGGCCATATTGCCCTGAATGTGCCCCATCTCATCTGATTACAGAAACGAAGCAGGGTCAGGCCTGTTCAGTACTTGGATGGGAGAAAATAATGGTTTCTGGCTAGATATTAAGAATTTCCCTAAATGGCTAGACCCAACATACATTGAACTTTTGCTAGTGAAAATGTTGGAAGAGAGAGCTAAATAGCATTTACAGAAAGTACTTGGTTCTGATTTATTAAAGAATTTCTGGTACAAAAAGTTCATGCCAACAAAGAGCGCTGTAATAAAGTGTCTCCCAGAACCCTTTTGCATGTGTCAGAAACACTGCCCATTCCTTCCTTCCATAAACATTTACTGAGCAGGTCCAGCCAGGTACCGTGCTTGGTGCTAGGGAGAAACAGTAAGACAACATCCTGGCACAGAGGAACCCACAGTCCTGGGTGAGGCAGACTCATGAACAGACGCCCTGGCAGTGGAAGAGCTGTGATCCAGGAGAAACAAAGTACTAAGGGAGCCCGCAGCCTGGCAAACAGCTTCCTTCCACCAGAAGTAGAAACAATCCTTCCTCCTGTCTCCAGGTAGAAGAGATCTGCAGACATGCTCAGCTACCATGTTCCATTTCAACCTAGTAATTATGGTGAAGATTCATTCAAGCTTTGAGACATTCGCACACCCAAGAGTGGAAGAAAGGGCACCTATACTTGTTGAGCTTCCAATCTGTATGTTAATTTATCTGTGTTAACTCAGAAGAAATGATGCCTCCTCATCATGTTATGGAAACGCCAAGGCCTTGATCTGTTTTGAGACCGGGACTAACTCTGATCTGACAGTGTGATAATCAGAACACTGTGGACTCAGTCAAAAGATAAAGGGGGTACCAAAACATCACAAAGCAAAATCGTTAATATTTTAATGCAGAAAAATTCCAGCCTAAATAAAATATCAACATTTTAAATGAAGACAGGCTCAGATCTGACCTGCTCTTCTGTGGCTCATTCTTACTTGCCTCACCCTAATCTGGCTCCTGCTTCTGAGCCACTTAAAGTGGCTCTTTGCATGTTATAAGCCTTGTCATCTCCTGTCTGTCTTCCGGTTCATAAATAGCAAAACAATCCTTAAAATGGATGTGACTCTGGTGCCCATATTTGGGGTTACAGGGTAATTTGAAGCCAGAAACTATGTTTAATTCCTCTAGGGGGAGGGAGGGAGACTGACCCTATACCCAATCTAGGCTCAGAGGGAGGAGGAAAGCTAGTGTGGGCAATAGGGCCTTGTCCTCACTGTCGAGATGGGGAGAGGTGAGAGGAATGCCTGCCCAGTGAAAAGACCTCACTCACCAGGATGAATTTATTTTTATGTTTTATATTTTGAGAGTGTCACTGTGTCACCCTGGGTAGAGTGCTGTGGTGTCATAGCTCACAGCAACCTCAAACTCTTGGACTCAATCGATCCTCCTATCTCAGCCTCCCAAGTAGCTGGGCCTACGGATGCCTTCCACAACACGGAGCTGGTTTTCCTATTTTTAGTAGAGCTGGGGTTTTGCTCTTGCTCAGGCTGGTCTCGAATTCCCGAGTTCAAGCAATTCACCTGCTTTGGCTTCTCAGAGTGCTAAACTTACAGGCGTGAGCCACTGTACTCAGAGTCTCACCAGGATTATTAAAAGCATCAAACCCTCTCAATCCCTGATGAAATTAGCCAAATCCCCTCAGGCGTTTTGAAGATATCAGTAAGTAATAAAATGTATTTCAGTAAGTAATAAACAGAATCTCTCTTATTTCCCTTCTGCTATGATTTGAATGTCTGATCCTTCCCAAACTCATGCTGACATTTTCTTGCCATTGTAACAGTATTTAGCTCTGCCCTCATGAATGGCTTAACATGATTATCTTGGGAGTGGGTTATTTATAAAAGGACAAGTGTGGCCTCCTTTTCTCTTTGCTCTCTGGCCATGTGATATCTTTCACCACATCATGACACAGTAAGAAGGCCCTCGCCGGACACCACCCCGCAACTGTGGGCTTGCGAGTCTTCAGAACTGCAAGTCAATAATGTTCCGTTCATTATAAATCATCCAGTCCCTGTTATTCTGTATTGCAGCACAAAGAGGCCTAAGGCACCTTCTCTTCTTGGTCCTTTAATCTAGCCCCATTTTAGAGGAGTCTTGGGGACCAGTGCCAACTTAATCATCTTCATCAAACTTTATACAAAGCAAAGGGAATGAAGCCAAGTCAAAAGGAGAATTAATGGGCTACCAAACTCAGAGTTAGGTCACTGAAGGGACACTGGGGAAGGGGACCTGGGATCCAGCCCCATTCTTCTAGTGAACCACCACATTTTTCATCTATCAATGGAAGATAATATTTCTTGCCTTGCTACATCAAAGCGTTGCTGAAGAATAAAGATGACCAAATAAAAAGTGCTTCAGACACAGAAAATTATTCTGCATATTTAACTGGACAATTTTTCAAAAGTTGTTTTTTACTTGCTTTATATTTAACACAAGGGGATGGGAATTCTTGGCATTTGCTTGGATTTGTACTGAATAAAGAAGCATGTCACTTCATCATCTACTTTAAGGAAATAAAAATAGCCAACATTTATGTGCCACACCCCCCATCAAGTTTATTTCTTTTCTTATTTAAAAAAATACTGAAGGCTCGGTGCCTATAGCTCAGTGGCTAGGATGCCAGCCACATACACTGGAGTTGGTGGGTTCAAACCCAGCCTGGGGCCTGCCAAACAACAATGACAACTACAAAAAAAAAAATAGCAGGGCATTGTGACAGGTGCCTGTAGTCCCAGCTACTTGGGAGGCTGAGGCAAGAGAATTGTTTAAGCCCAAGAGTTCGAGGTTGCTGTGAGCTGTGATGTAACAGCACTCTACTAAGGGCGACGTAGTGAGACTCTGTCTCAAAATAAATAAACAAATAAATAAATAAATAATGAAGTCCAAATAAATATAAAGGGAATGTTTATATATTTTGCTTACTAAAGATTCATTTTTTTCATTCATTTATTCATTTAATAAATACTTATGAATGGATAAATGACTATACAGACTTTATTACTTCTGCGTGTTTAAGGCATCATAGGATTACTTCATGTCACCTTAGAAGAATTTGGAGTCTTACTTAGAAGACAGAAAACTGATTTGATTTAACCAATAATTTGATTAAACTGACAACAGTTAACTCAGGATCTAGACATGGAATTAGATGTACTCCCCTACCGATACCTTAAAATCATGTAGTTCTTTATGTTTTGATTCTTGGCAGTGTTTTCCTTAGAAAATGACCCAAATTCTGTGACATAGTTCATGCAAAGCAGTCATTCAGACAGGGTTTAGTCAATACCTAAAATGTGCTAAGAACCTCATCCTGTTAGTTGCTGAGTCTACAGGAATGAACAAGGCATAGCTCTTGCCCTGGAGGAGATGGTCATTTAATGAGGGAGAAGTGCACAAATAATTAAAATACAGCATGATAAGTGGCAACAGACAGGTGTACACAACATACAGTGGGAGGGTCGAGGACACAAAACATGGATTGTGGCTCATTCACATTCTAGGAATGAAAACCATAGAAACTATATTATAATAGTGAGGGGTGCGATTAGACCATCAGCAGCAAGATCTGCCACCAAGTGAGAAGGAATGGAGAGGAGGGCTGTTTGGAAACCTTACCACAAAGTGTGGATTATCACACTCTTGAGAGACGGCTCCTTTACTCCAGCACACAAGTCTTTTGGAGTCAGATGGTACAATTAATCATTAAAGCATCCTGTTTCAGAGCCAGCTGGGAAGAACTGGCTGGATTCCACCTCCCTGAAACAGAGAGGGGCAGTTTGAGGGGTAGGCACCCCTTGGTAGGTGCTTAGTGCCCTTGTAGTGGGTGCAGTAAGCAGCTGCTGACTTGACTGGACGCCCCCCACCCACTCCCTTGTCTCTCCCAGACGTGCTGGGGGAAATCCCCTACGGACACCGCTGAGCCTGGGGAAGAAGGAGGAAGAGAGACAGAGCACAATAGAAATTCGCAAATGGGGGTGGCGCCTGTGGCTCATCAAATAAGGCAACAGCCCCATATACCAAAGGTGGCAGGTTCAAACCCAGCCTCGGCCAAACTGCAAAACAGAAAAATAGCCGGGTGTTGTGGCCGGGCGCCTGTAGTCCCAGCTACTCGGGAGGCTGAGGCAAGAGAATCGCCTAAGTCCAGGAGTTGGAGGTTGCTGTGAGCTGTGTGATGCCGAGGGTGATAAAGTGAGACTCTGTCTCTACAAAAAAAAAGAGAAAGAAAGAAAGGAAATTCGCAAATGGGCTAGAAAAAATGAATTTTCTATCTCACAAGCCAAAGAGGATCCACTTAATACACCAAGCCTACAACTAGGAGGCCACAACTTCTCCCCAATTAGCCTTTTATTCCTGCCAAGTCTCCACAAAATAAAAGAATTGACCTTTATGTAGATTCAAGTCACTTGGAAATAGCCTCTTACCATTCTCGCCAATACTTGTAATTAGTTTCCCACATATGCTATTTGGAAGTTATGGACCTTAGTTAATGCACAATTTGCTTAATCGTAAAGATGTTGTTGCTAGAATGGACCACAGCGATCTAGCCCCGAGAAATCTGAAACCCAGACAAGTGAACTGACTTATCCCAGGTCACACAGCTAGTTAGTGGCAGGATAAACTAGAAGGCATAGCTAAGGTCTGGACTCCTGACAGAGGGCTTTTGACAGAAGGTACCTTCTGGGCAGACGTTGGGAAGACTGAAGGGTGAGGCACATGCTCGGATGCCCATTAACCCCCTGTATTGGGGAATGCTAATACATGCATGTTTGGGAGCTGGTATTTTGAAAGAAATGAAAGAGGCATCACATACCATGTGCTATTGTTCTCATTCATGCGATAATACAGAAGAAGAATGAGAGTGTTTACATTGTGCAAGATTTTCTACATGTTAATGAACTTTCAAATGCATTTTTTTCTTGGCAGGGCACACAGCTCTTTAACACATCAGCTCAGGCCCTTATTAAGTTTAAGGTTCTTTGAGTTCAGGGAGAACCACCCAGAGGCTCCCCCTGAGAGCTCTACACCCACTCCCTGGGACCCTTTCCACACACCCACGGTGGAAGGTCTGCCTGGAAGCCTCCCAGGGCAAGTCCTCCTGAGGGAAGGGGAGAGGCTACCACCCAAAGAGCTCTGCAAGGCCCCCACCAGCTCCAGTGCGCATCTGCTCAGGCCCTGGCAGGCAACATTGCTGGAATTCAGCAAGGAGGCTGCAGAATAATTACTATTGCTCTGGGGCTTACAGCTGTTAAGGACTCAGTAGGGAGTGTCAGTTTTCTACAGGCAACTGCATTTCTGAGAAAAGGGCCTGAACTTGAAAAAAAAAAATACTAGCCGCTATTTCTACTTCAAAAGAACAAGTTGTTGAACCTGAAGTGGCAAGAGAGTTCACAAACCCCTTGATCCTCCACTTCTGGCACGTTCTATCCACTCTGAACTAAGCTGTGGGTCTGGACCACAAAATAAGCACTAGGTGAACCTTCCCCTCCCCACCCCCATACATGCTGAGAACATGGTGGGCAGCAGCTTCAGGAATCTTCACAATCAGGGCGGACGTTGGGAAGACTGAAGGGTGAGGCACATGCTCGGATGCCCATTAACCCCCTGTATTGGGGAATGCCAATACATGCATGTTTGGGAGCTGGTGTTTTGAAAGAAATGAAAGAGGCATCACATACCATCCCTGCCCTTAAGGAGCATAGGATTTGGAGCAAGAGCTAAACTCTTGGAAACAAAAACCAAAACAAGACCAAGTAACTACACATAATTCAGAGATGGCATCTCATGGCACAAACTTTGGGGAGCAGGGAGGTCGCTGAAAACTTGAGTACTGTCCTCAGCCCCCCTTTCTTGAGCATCTCCCTGGGTAGATGCTGTCCCAGCCTTCTTGCTTAGCCTGACTCTTCTACACTGGTGGTTTCAGAGAACCCATTTTAGATTCTTAGTTGCTTCTGATGCATACCCAACTTGAAGGGTCTTACCTCAGTAGGTCGTCATCTTGGCAGCACATCACAGTCACCTGGGGAGCTTTAAAAACCACCTGTGCCCAAGTTCTGTCCTGGAACATTGAATCAGTCCCCAGGTAAGGGACCGCAGCATCAGATTCTGATGGCAGCCAGGTTGAACACCTCGGGCTTAAAATATCAATGATGACTTGTGAACTCATATAGGAAAAGAAGAAGAAGGTGGAGCCATGTTTAGGACAACTACAATGAGGACATTGAACACAGTCAGGACTCTGGGCTCTTCTGTTCCACTTCTCTTGCACATCTGCTCCTCTGAGACATGGGAATCATCACTTGTAGTGGGAGATTTCCTTCTCCCAGTTCTGTATTGCCTGCCCTCATCCCTCCTTAGTAAAAAAAGGCAAAAACTCTGATTGGCTTCCCGGGGTCAAGGGCCCACCCCTTGGCCCATGATGTGATGTTATTATTGGTCCAACTTGATTTCTAATCATGTTCCTTACTCTTGGGGAGGAGTGTCAGGGATACTAAAACAGAGCCTTGCTATTCAAAGTCTGGTTCATGGCCTGAGGTCTGTGTATTCATGTGGTCAGTGCTCTCCACTCCCGCTTTCTTCACCACCCGGCGCTCTCTCTACCTGCTTGTATCCCAAATGCATATCCCGAGAAGAGTGATCAGTGACTTCATTTATGGATGACTTTTAATTTAGGTATGGAGAACACTCTGCCCATGTTAAGAAAATTAGAAAACCATATAAAATCCCCTGTTTCTTAAAAAAAATAAAAAACAACAAAGTCTGGTTCTTGGAGCATAACCCTGGAGTTTGTTCAAACTAGAAATTTGTAGGCACCATGGCAGACCTGCTGAGGATCCAAGGTGGTTTGCATGCATGTGAAAGCCCGAGAAGAACTGCTCCACTGCTCTGATGTCATTTTTCCCAGGTTGATGACAGTAAGTATATACCTTTCTTATGGTTTCATACCAAAGTCTCAGAAGGATGCCACCACCCTTTCTCTGCTGCTCCTGGCAATAGCAGTACCAAAACCATGTCTATCTAGCCTGGTGCCCACACTCTTTCTTTTTCTCATTCTCGAAAGCTGGCTCTGATCAGGCTCCTGGCCTGGGGCCTGTGGTTCTGCTAATATGGAAGAGGATGTGGTGCTCCAGGCCAAGGAGGGTCCAGCAGCTGGTGCTTATCAGCTGTACCCTGCGCTACTCACAGATGTGTCTACGCTGACCTTCCTGACTGAGGACGTGTGGGAACTCAGAGCTTCCCATGGGAATGGATGACAGAGCGAGGAAGCGAGGGGGTCGATGTAGGTGTGATGGCATTCCGCCAGCTGTTGCAGCAGAGCCCAGCGTCTTAGCTAGTCAGCCAGGTGGGAGGATTTGCCTCTGAAACTTAGCAGCACATGGGAAGCAGACACGTTTAATCTAGGCATTTGGCATCGGTTTGCTCGGTGATGTTCTAGGTCCTTCCTAGAACCTAGACCATTTTCAAGTTCCGTGTGTGCCCTAGGCCCCGAGCCCTGTCTTCTGTGTCAAGATGGTCAACCCATTTTCTTCTCTTTCCTTTTCCTTCCCCTGTCCATGTTCCTTCTCACTCCAAGAGGAAAAGGTGAAAATTACCAGACGCTCAATGAATATTAGTTGAAGGAATAGATAAACAACCTATTTCACGTTTTTGGAAGGAAAGAGTCGAGCTCGGTTTCCATCTACTTGAATGGATAGTTTCATTTCTGGGAAACTACACAGAATTACCTTCTAAAATCAACACTTTTGTTTAGATTTCTCCTGTATCTCCATCTACAAACAAGAACTCCTCTATAAATTTTTATGCCAGAGTATCAATTTTTTTTTTTAATTCTCCATCGTATGGGCTTTAGGAAAAGACTGCCTTTGGGTTTCAGTGGCTTCTTACCTGCAGCATCTTCAAAGGATGAAGATAATTTCCCCCAATTATTTGAGTACTTTGGTTCCAAGATTAAAGCTGTTTCAATCGTCTTGTTTGAGATCAGAATTTAAACTTTAAAATTGGAGAGTTAGCCTAAGTGCTTCATTTTACAGAGGAGGCAATTGAACCCCAAAGAAGGGGATAGACCTGTATAAGACCATATGACTATTAAAAACAGTGGTCTCACTAGCCCTCGAGTTTCCTGGGTTCTGACCTCCCGCTGTCAGCCCTCTCCCCAGGGGCAATGCTGCTGTCCCTTCCCTGGGACTGGAAGGGCCTCAGTCAGCAGCTCTTCCTCCACTGGGAGCCTGAGGAGGACACATGACCAGGTAGGATTCCTCCATTCAGTTCTACACCAGCCCCAAAGTGACAGACCTATTTTTCCAAAAGCCCATTTATATCTGTCCCCCTTACCCAGTCCAAGATGCAATGGAAAGGATTTTGCTCAAACTTTCCAAAATAATTTCCCGTTGGGCTGAAACCAAGCATGTGTAGCTTCAGGCCAAAGGAATATCGAGACATTTATAAGCCACTAAAAATAGACAGTTACGACAGAAACTTCCTCCTACTTTTGCCATTTTCCCTGCTGTCTACACAAACATAGAGGCAGACACCACCTTCCCGCCCCCGCCAATCATGGAGGGTGGAAAAAGCAGTCTGTGCTCCAAGCTGTGGTGTGATCTGATGGGAAATACATTTAAGAAAGCACATTGCATTTCAGAAATGGGTCTGACCCCAATATCACAACTGGGAAGTAGAGAACCCCGTGGCACATCCTCTGGCCCTGAATCCTTCCTCTCATAGCCAAAGTACTATCCCAGAGCGAGACTGGCAAAGCCACTGTAGGCCTCTGATCTTTCACAGACTCACATCTCTTTTGGGAATGGAAGTCAGGTTTAATCTGGTGTCAGTGTGAGAATACTCCAGAACAATTTAAACAGAGAAAGCCATGTCTCTGAAATATGTTTGGGCTGGTTATACAGATTATCTCTTGCCTTTTCTTTGGCCCATGCCTGCACCTGGTGGCACTGAAGATTCTGGTTCACAGTCTGGCATTCCCTAAGCCTGTACAGTGCTCTACATGACACTGGGCTGGAATTATAGAATCCCACCAAGAATGGGATCAGGCCAAGTTTTTAACTCAAAATAACTTCCATTTGGTCCCATAATCCCATTACTAGACATCTACCCAGAAGAAAGAAAATCATTTTATTGTAAGGACATTTGCACTAGATTGTTTATTGCAGTTCAACTTATAATTGCCGAGATATGGAAACAACCTATATGCCCACCAACCCGGGAATGGACTAATAAACTGTGGTATATGTATACAATGGAACACTATTCAGCCATCAAAAGATGGAGACTTTACATCTTTTGTATTACCTGGATGGAGTTGAAACACATTCCTTTTAGTAAAGTATCACAAGAATTGTAAAACAAGTAAGTATCCAATGTACTCAATGCTAATATAAAGGCAATAGATGATCTAATACACGCCGATACAAGAGAAAAACTCAATTCAATTCAAGTTAGGGGAAGGAAGCAGAAGGGAGAGGGAGAGACGAGCAGGGGTGTGGGTGTGCCCCACCTAATGGGCACAAAGTAAGGGTATGTGGCACACCTCCTGGGTGAGGGACACAACTACAACAGGGACTCTGCCTAACAAATGCAAACATTATAATTGTATCCACATTAATCTGAAATAAAAATATATATAAAAGAGCTGACTTAATACTACTTAAAAAAAAAAGCAAGCAGTTGTATGTTTGGTGTGAAGCTAATGACTTTTATGGCCCTCAGACTATATGATATGCCATAAAACGTGAAATTACACAAAGAAACAGAGAATAACAAAGGTCTGGGGAAGAGAAGGCGTATGTTTCCCATCCCTGCACCCACAAGGGTGAGTGGGGCCCTAATGTGATCCTCAGGATTCTGCTTCTTCCCCAAATTAATAATTTCAAGAGGCACCCAGCATCATCTGTGCCATTTCTTATACTTAAACTCTGTTCTATGGACTCTGCATTGAACAGTGACCCACCATAATATAGCTCCCTTCTCTCTATTTTTAAAGACTCCCTGAGGGGGAGAACCAGAACCTTCCTTTACGGGCCATTTTAATGTCTCAACAGCTCCTTAGAAAAAAAACAAAATCCTATCCCTGACCCAAAAGTCTTGTCCTGGGAATTTTAAAAATATACCTGTGTGTATTTTATATATATGCTATAGATGAGTTTTCTCATCTACAAAATAGAAGTAATAATGTTGGATCAACATCTTCACTGAGCTAGTACATATGAAAATCTGTTTAAAGATTGTGATGGTATTGTACCATTGTTAAGTCAAAAAATTATAAGTTGAACTATAGTAAGTTCAACTTATATATAATTTTACTTTTAATTATTATGGGTACATAATAGGTACATATCTTTATGGGGTACATATGATGTTTGATACTGGCATAAAATGTGAATTAATCAAATCAGGGTAATTGAGGTATCCATCACCTCAGGCATTTAACATTTCTTTGTGTCAGGAACATTCTTTGTGCTGAGATTTGAATCTGTTTCTTTTTGTTTGGTTCTCGGTAAAGATGGGAAACACCTGGAGCCCTTCCTGTGTTCATTGCACATGTACTCTTGAGTTTCCCATTTTAGTCTTTGTTTTTACCTTCTTATCCATTCTTCTGGGTCCTCCTAAAATTCTTCATCTTCCTCTCTTGTTAGGAAGTCCCCCAATAGCCACAGAACTTGGAATGGGACACCAACGTGCATAATACAAATATATGTGTGTACAGACGATTCCTGACTTACCATAGTTCAACTTTTTAGTTCCAATTTTTTGACTTTACCATGGTGCATGTCATCACAATCTTTTTCATATGCAGTAGTTCAGTAGAGCCTGAAAACCACTCTTCTATGTTGAATTGCTATTATTACTTCTATTTTGCAGATGAGAAAACTCAGAAAGTTGAAGTAAATTGCCCAGGGTCATAAGCCTAGTAAGTAGCTAGATAAGGAGCCATACTCAGTCTTCTGATTCTCTAAAACAACCCTCTTCATGCCACCTCCTCTTATTTTATGGGTCAATCTTGTGTTATAGGATTGTGTATACCAGGCCCATATGGTCTTTAGACCAGCAATTTTTAACTGGTGTACCACGAAAGGATCTTAAGTTGTGCTGCAAAAATTTTTAACAATCATTAATTCAAATATTTTCAAAAGAAGTTCAAAGCACAGTAAGAATATTCTTTTTTTTACCCTTTTTTGGATCAACATGATTTAAGCATCCCATGGAAGTTTAATATAGGTTCGAGTGTGCTGTGAGATAAAAAAGGTTCAAAAACACTGGACCAGACCCAACCCCTGCCCCCAACCCCATGTTATCCCCCCTCCCCCATTTCCTCCTCTGCACCCTGTTCATGGTTGTGTCAGAGCACATGAAACATTCCATCCCACTTGTGTTTTACTCCAGGAGGGCAAAGACAACATTCTATTCATCTTAGATTCCTTGGGCCTGAGTGCCTTAGCCCTTTGCTCAAGAGATGTAGGAGACATAGAGATGGCGTTAATGCTATCAGATGTACTTCTGTGAGACCAGGCACACTGGAGCACACCTGTAATCCTGCAACTTTGGGAGGTTGAGGCGTGAGGATTGCTTGAGGCTAAGAGTTGGAGACCAGCCTGAGCAACGAAGCAAGACTCCATCTCTACAAAAAATTAAAAAAAACATTGCCAGGCATGGTGGCACACACCTATAATCCCAGGTACTCAAAAGGCTGAGGCAGGATTGCTTGAGCCTGGGCGTTTAAGGTTAAAGTGAGCTATGATGGCACCACTGCACTCCAGCCTGGAAGTCTTTACTATTATGTGGCAAATAGGCTTTACTGAGAAAAAGGTACAATTACACAACTCAGAGTGCTAAATGAAGCTTCCGCCTTGATAATTTTTATCAAATAAGCTTCACTAGTCATAGCATATCATATGGCATTATAACATTCCAATTATAAGGATGTATTATTGTGCTTATAAAATATTAAAAATGCATAGAATACTAATGTTAAATATTAAATCAAGTGTTTCTCACTTCAAATCCTGGAAATTCTAATTCATGTTAATGAGTCTTATTCTCCAAGGTAAAATGACCCCTTCTTTTTCTTCAGAACATTTCCAAACAGTAGATGTCTAATCTATCACTAAGTATATGACAAATATTATCACTCACATGGATAGGTCATGTTTTTATTCTTAACTTCCCACAGAAAAGCTACATAGAATAAACCAACTAAACATTTATGTAACATTACCATCACTTTTTGTCCTATACAAGAGTATATTAGAAAGCCCAACCTCTGTTTAGAGAAAGACCTGGCTTTTAACTTCTTCATGGCTGGGGAGAAGTTAAAATTTAGATATTTAAAACTACACATTGGAGCAATGGTTCACATCTGAAAGCATAGTTTTAATCCAAGGATTTCATATAGTTGGGAAATTTATGTTCCCTGTGAATTCCTTTAAAAATAATCTTATCCTATGTCTGGGGGGCAGTGGGGTGTGTGTGGGGGGATTCGCATTTATTTGCATAGTCATGTATAATTAGCAAAATAGGATCCAGAATGAATCAATAACCAGTGTCTTCTCACAACTAATGAAACTCTTAAAACTCAACTACTATTTACATTTTTTTCCTATTTTTATTCACTGTGGAAACTGGGGGGAAAGAGTGTCGATATTGTTACCAAAGTACCATTATAAGATTAAAAGAAAAAAGGCAAGGCTGAGTAATTGTTTATGTAATTATTTATGGATTCTTATCTAAGATCAAATTCTTTTAGGTCCTCCAAAGGAGAAGGGAAGCGGTTGTTTCCTGTACACAAAACTTGCTTTGTCACAATCAACCATTTAGAGTCCATAATGAGCAGTGTAGGACTTGTGGCTTCTCCACCAGAAAGGAAAGCTCCTTAAAGACTGTGAACTGGGCTCTTTGGTTTTGAGGATCCCAAAGTTCTGTAGTTGGCAACCATCATGGTGCTCAATGGCACACAGGGGAGAAAATTTCTGGCATTTTCAGTTCAGCTCGGCACACCATTTAGACAAATCAGGCCTCAGGCATGATAGGGGTGAGGCATCTGGAAAGCTGATGAGTATCTGCAGACTGCAAGGACACAAATGCACAGGCAAGCTGCCTGGCTTCTGTGGTAAGGCTTTCAGGCTCAGTCATGTGTTTGGGGTCAAAGTTCTGAAGAACCTGTGGATGCCAGCTCGGTGTGAAGTCCGAGGGCTTGGGAGGCACCACGGGATCCAGAGCATTGGTTGAAGGAGGTGAAACTGACAAGGTTGAGTAGGGTGGAGCCAGGTTTGACCTGGGCTTGCTTTTTCAGGGCCCTCTTAAACCAAACCTACCAGCCCAATGGAACCACTTAGCCACTTTCCTGAAAGTGCTAAACTTTCTTTGCCTTGTTTTGGGAGATTTCCACATGCTCTCTCTGCCTGAAAGGCACACAGCTCTCCCATCCCACCCTTTGCACACACAGAAAGCCTTTGCAGATCCATGCCACATCCTCAAGACGAAAGCAGAAGCCCTTTCCCATGCAGCCCTGTGGCGCCCAGGGAAATACCACCAGAGTGTTGTCCTTGTGCACCTAGTATGAAACCCCCATAGGGTTCCACTGCCTTTCTGATTACTGCAGCACTTTCTCCAGAAGGAATCTTTCTCTGAACCCAATGCAAACACCAAGGGCTTTGAAGAAGTGGAGGTAGGTAGTCCAAGGCCCTGCCTGCTTGGCCCCATTGCTTACTCTAAGAAGTTACACCTGAGAAAAGTTTAAGGCAAGGTTAAAGAGCCTCAGAAAATGCTTTTAAAACCCCAAGCCTTATATATATGCTTGATTATACATAAAATATAGGTACTCTTCATTTAGAGTTGTCCAAGGAAATGCTTATTTGTATCACAGCTATAAACCACAGACGTGGTTTTCAATTTGTATAGCACGGACACCGAGTTAGCAGGAATATACCAGGTATTAACAACCAGTGTAGGGCTCTCTGCACACTGGATGAATGTGAGTGCTGGACATAGGCAAGCTCTTATGAGCTACAAATCCTCTATTTGTGAATATTTTCTCTATGCTGTAAGCCACTAGCAATCAACTACCCTACCTTGAGTTGGACAAGCACACGTTGAACCTGATACGGCCTTTCTTCCTGCCCAATAGTTTACAATATGGTGAACTGATAAAAGTATGATGTGGCAGGTTTGGGCCTATCTAAAGAAGCAATGGAAATGACTCATGGGAATTAGAAATGCAAGTTTTAAGGTGCCTTATGTCACCTCCAAAGAAGTGGGTAAGGAAACAGTAAGTTTCAAGATCAGCAGGTAATTAAGGATTGGTACACGCGTAGATATCATGGTAACCTGGGGGGTTGGCCCACAGCTGCAGGAATAGGAGTTGAACAGAATGAAAGTGTGTTTGCTAGGGTACCAAACTCGGACGCAGCTCTGCAGGGTACCCACTAGAGTGACTTGGTATACTCACCACTTCAATTACAGTCCCCATGTCCAGAAGACATCCACCGTATGCCCACCCCAACCTGGATACATCGGATATGCTTATGTACATATCCCTGGAAGAGCTTCAGGTAATTTGTTAAAGTTAGTAGGAGAAAAAACCGGGGATCTGCACAACAGAAGTGGCAATGAAATGTTTTACTGTTAAATCTTTCATATGATGTGAATTTTATGTGGCTATATATAAAATCACTGACTTTTTTATTAGCCTGCCTCATCTATTAAACTGTAAGTTCCTTGAAGACAGAAACCATGTTCTATTCACCTCTGCAGTCCTAAACCAAACACAGCATCTGGTATATAGTAGGTAATAAATGAATGGACAGATGGATGAATGAATCTCAACACACAAGCAGTTTTAACATTGAAAAGATATCACAGCAGGGACCATGGCCCAGGGAAAGAGCACTGGGATGGAAGAGAAGTGAGCAAGTGAGACACAGATTCTAACAGCAGAACAACTGTGAAGTAGGTGCAGAAGGGCGCAGTGGCCAGGACAGAACTCTGTGTAACGAGATCTCTCCATGCCCAGAGCTAGAGCTCAGCACCGTCCAGGACCCTGGTCCTCTCAGAGACTCGGGAGTCAGTGCAGCTCCACTGTGCACAGTAAGATTTCCAGGAAAGTCAAAAGAGGGACATAGGAAGCCTGATGCTCAGTGCTTGTAAAATGTTTATCTGTCTCTGACTCGAGTGGGTTTTCAGACCGGAGAAGGAAATGAACATTAAGAAAGGCCCTTAATTGCCCTGGACAGTGCCAATAGTAACATAAGTTACCATGGCAGCTAATGCACACACTTCCTTCTTGATATATAATACCTCCTTATCTGCTTTCTAAAGAGAAAATGAATGAATGAAGAAGAAAAGAAAGCAAAGCTGCACCTCCTAAAAGATGCCCATTTCTTTCTGCTGTTTCTTTTCTGGATTCTAGCTGCTTCCCGAGAAGCTGCCACGTGGTTATTTTGGATCCCAAAGAGCAGACAACTCTGACTGGATAACAGATGCTGCAAAAGCTGTGCAAGGTGACGTTTTACTTTTTCTGACCGCTGCAAGGAGGAGGGCAGTTTGAGGCACCAGAGGGAATTGGGAGAATTATTCAGAGTCCATTCCTGATGACATTTGTAGTAATTGCAGAAGACAAAATGCAAGCACCAAAGGCTTTTGGAAACAGGTCTTGCTTTACAACGCAGAGGATGAGCTTACAATATTTTAGGATGGCATTAAGTGCGGATGCTTTTACAACTTCTCTGGTGGAAACGATCTGGAATCAGAACCCAGCTGAAGATTAAAGGGCTTAAGGACGGGCGGGAGGGGTATGAACTTACTTTTTTGTTTCATTGGTTCAGCTCCAGCCTTTCTCCTTGAAACCAGACTCAGGAAAAAAACTCTGAGGTAATCTTATGGATGCCCTGCAGGGTCAGCGCCAGTCTATTCTCTGTGTGTGTGAGTGAAGTGCTTTATTCAGGCAGTTTTGAAAGGATTGAAGTAATGCAGCTCCCACCACTTCCTTTGGCAAATTTTAGTATTCACAGCCCTGAGCAAAGCTTTGGTTTTGTTTATTAATTTATTTTCTTTTTACAAAATGGCAGGTGGATAATGGCTGGATTTCAGGCCAGCAACCGGCAGGCTCTGCTGTTGGTAGAAACGTCACGTATGTAACAAAGACCTCACTAAGCATGCACTCCCAAGACACCCCGGCATTAGGGATGCTTTCAGGTTATTGTGGAATAGTAGAAAATTTCATTTCCTCCCTTTCCTTTCTTTGCTTTATTTACTAGAGAAAACCATCAGGCGCTACAAACCCATAGTCTTTTTCTAGGGGGAAAACCCTTTCCCCCCAAGTTTCTGCTAAGGGTTAGGGAGGTGATATGCAGACTGGTGAGTGGCTCTGCATGAAACGCATGGGATTTTTGGTGTCAAAATTAGGCCAGTCCTTGTAGAGTTTGAATTCAAGAGATAAGAGCATGATTGGCAGTGAGCAGTGACGGTCCACGAAGGAGCCAAAGTGGTGAGTAAGCAGAAGTCTACGCAGAAAAAAGATTTATGGGCTGGACTGTAATACAGGTGGTGAATAGAAGGTGGGAAAAACCAAGAAAAGAAAAGAAGAGCTGTCCCCATACTGGTGGGGATACAAAGTTGCCATTCTGAGGGACCAATAAAATAAGCCCAGAGAAGGTTTAGCTCCTTCTTGTTCCTGAACTCTGCTCCCTCTTCTGGGGGATCCTCTGTCCTCCGTCCTGGGCTCCGGTGGGATCCCCATCTCCTGCCTGCCACGTCTGTTTTTAGAACCTCCCATTCCTTGAGCTGCCCGAGAGAATCTTTAGTCCCTCAGAGTCTCAACTACAACCGGGAACATCACACTAATGGGTTTGGGACAAACAGAGACCCACCAAGAGGAAAAAAAGAAGTTCTGGTGAAAGATCCGTCAGACGGGAGGACGATAGGTCCCCGAAACTCATTTGCAAGCCTTCTCTCGGCCACCGGCCTCTCTGGGGGATGGAAGAATTTGCTGGATGTTTAACGTGCAGAGGCCGTCTCGTACGTGGGGCACATCTTGCCTCCCAAAGACCGGCTCCTTTGCTACAAGTCCACTACGTGGGAAGTGGCCGGGGCAGGGGCAGAGTCACAAGGCTCTCCTGGTCCTCATCGTCTCTCCGGGTCAGGCAGCAAGGCTGGGAACCTACAGACCCAGAGTGCCAGCATGACACAGCTCCAGGGCAAACGGGGCCTTTGAGTTGGGCAACATGGCAGCCCTGGCTGGTGGCCTTTCAGCAACTGCAGACCCTGGTCCTGCCCCCTCCCCAGGCCTTCTCTACCTTCCAATCTGCCCCATTCTTGCTGCGCTTCCCTGGCTCGCTCATTTTTCAAACATCAAAATCATCCTGCTCAGACTGTTTCCCTCTCTCATGGCCCCTTTTGCTTTGACATGAGAAAGACCCAGAACAACAAGAGCAGACTGTGACTTTTAGCCACTCTCAAATTGTAACTTCTTCTTCTGAGTAAGGAGTACATGATGTGACATGGGGGGGCCTCCAAGAGAGGGCCAGGTGCCCCTCTGCTCCTCCCTGAGAATTCCGTGTGCTCTTTGGTCCAAAGAAGAAGCCTGTGCCACAGAAGCCGGCACGGAGCAAGCTACAGCCATCACTCAAGTTTCTTATAAGCATTTCTCACCAAAACAAACTATAAAGAGGAAGAAACAGGGTAACTTCAAAGGCAAAAATGCCATTTACTGGTTTGATTCTATGTGGTCACAAAGTAGGGAAAGGTAATTGGCTCAGTTGGTTTTTATAAGTTCCAAATCTTGTACTTGCAAAGTGCATTCTTTTAGTAGAAAGTGGCTGGCCAAGGAGTGTAATATTGGGAGATGTTTTAGACTTGACCTTCAGTTGAGACTTTGGGTATAAGCAATTCCAGAAGTTTTCTGGAATTTGTGGCCAAAAAAGTAGTTGAGGCAGAAAGCAGGCCCCTCACCTCACTGCAGTCCCTTAGCACTGTTATTCTTTTATTTACATTTTAAATTCCTTAAATCTCTATACACAGCTTTTGTTCCATATATATTTTTTTGTTCCATATATATTATAATATATGTGTGTGTGTATATATATTATATATATATAATTTTTTTCTTTTTTTCTAGAGACAGAGTCTCACTTTATCACCCTCAGTAGAGTGCTGTGGAGTCACAGCTCACAGCAACCTCCAAGAGATGAGTTCTCACTCTATCACCCAGGCTGGAGTTGTGTGATTATATCTCAATGCAGACTCGAACTCCTGGACTCAAGCGATTCTCTCTCCTCAGTCTCAAGTAGCTGGGGCTACAGGCATGTGCCACTGCACTGGGCTCCAAAATGTGTCTGAGTTCACGATGGTCCATTGCTCAGATTCTAAGTGTGGAAGCCCTCTGTTGGCTGCTGGTACTCTGAAGCCCTGGGTCCTGACAGGCAAAGCTCATAGGCTACTGTGTGAGCCAGCTGTGAGCCCACGTAGAAGGCCACTCACTGGCAGGACACATCCAGGGAAACACCCAAGATGGATGTGGGCACCCTCAGGCCTGCTTCCTCAACAGAGGTGGGTTTTGTGGAGTTTGCAATTAATTGACACATTTTGTTGTCTACCCTCAAAGTCTGGGTAGCTCCATCAAAATCTAAGGTTGCAGGAAGGTCTCCTGGTTCTGAAAGACAGAGCTGGAGAAAAGGCACAGGGTTCTAAGAGAATGAAGTCACAGGCGAGCCACTGACCGAGAAAAAAGGAGTTCCTGGCTTATGTATGTGGATTCCCTTCTCTCCACCCACCACCCACCTCATTCAAAATTTTAAAATACTTTCACTTGTTGCAATGCAGTGGCAGTGGGGAGCTTGTTAACAATCTGAGTGCTGTTATTTTAGTTAAGTCCTCTCCCCAGAGCTGAGCTTGTTTGCAGGAGGGCTTTGCAATGCATGGCTTTCCATCCTGATGGTTCCATTTCCAAGCTGGTGGCTTTCTGAAATGCTTTTGCAAAACAGGGCCTCAAATCCCTCCCTGCCTCCTGGGTCTATCAAAGATTCTATATGAGGATTTAGAACAAGGCCCAGCATTCACCGGAATGGCTCTGCCTTCTTTTCTTTCCTGCGATTGCTATGTTAATGAATCTGTTGGACATTGCTGTGACCTACAAGCTCCTGCACAGTGGGAGAGCCCTGCATCTGAACTGCTGAAGTGTCTCACTAAGAAAGGAAAAGAGGCCAGGGCCAGGCAGAGGGGCAAGGGCGTTTGGGAAGCCTTCCAAGACTCAGATCATTGCGAGATGTAAAAGATCACAACTCTCCTTGTTATTACTTGTGATAAATGGCTGGGCAGGCGGTTCCGCACCACAAGAATTGCTGAAATTGAGGAAACCTTGTGGAATGAACAAGCAATGAGGAGGAAGTGAGAGGCTGATGGCAGTGTGACCTTCATGGCAGAAAAGCCATGTGTCACATTGCTGTAACAATTTATGGCAAATATTTCTCTGTCTGGGGTTTGCCCTTAAATAGAAACTGCAGACAATGCAAGCTCAGGGGCACCACGTCCAAGTGCAAGTCCTGGGATGGGGAAAGCTGCCTGGAGGGGTTTCATGGGTTGGGGAACTTCAGCATGAAAGAGCCCAACTGTTTGAGTTTCATCTACTATTTTTTCGAGGAGGAGTGGATATATGAAAAGTATAGTTGGAAATGAGAAGCCTCTCACAGGCTTTTTTTTTTTTTTCAGACAAAGGGTTCATGCTCTGTTGCCTGGGCTAGAGTACAGTGGCCCTCACAGCTCATTGCAGCCTCAAACTCCAAGGCTCAAGGGATCCTCCTGCCTCAGCCTCCCTGAATAGCGGGGACCACCAGCTGGGTGCACTCCACCACCACACATGGCTAATTTTTGTTTTTTATTCTTTTAGGAACAGGCTCTCACTATGTTGCTCAGACTGCTTTCAAACTCTTAGACTCAAGTGATCCTCCCATCTCAGTTTCTCAAAGTTCTGAGATTATAGGTGGGAGTCACCACACCTGGCCCTCTCGTAGGCTTTTAACAAAGTCAGAGTTCTTGGCTTATGCTAGTGGCTGAATTCTCATAAGCAGCTCAGACCCCCGGCTTGTCCCTTGGGGTCCCATCCATGAGTACCTTCCCAAGTGTCCCAGGCCCAGAGGAGGGGCAGCAGTCTAGTGTCCTACTAGTGTGGACGGAAGCACCCATGGCCATGGAGACCCTCTGGTGCCATTACACATGTGACCTAGTTTCATCTTCCTTACTTCAGGAAAAGTGCTGAAAAGAGTGAGAACTGACTAGAATGCATTACCTCTTCCACCCAGGGAAGGAAATACTCAAGGCTGTAGGAAACTGGGCAGACATTCCAGAAGAAGAATGTCCAGGGACTCAAAGATAGTGCAATCACAGGGACTGGCCGTAGTCAGTACTTGATCCAAAGTGGGCAGAAGGCAGTGTCATTCAGCTCCCTGGCTGGTGAAAGGAATAGCCACCCTTTGTCTCTCCCTGGGGAGCCCTGGTCTTGGGGACCTCCTTCAAATTGCAATTCTGTCCCTCCCTAGCACTTATCACTTATGAACTTGTCTCTCCTTTCTCTGGATCTCATGGGAAATTTATATTTCTGCATCTCCTCTGGGAGGATTGTCTCTTATGTAGGTAGAGCTAAGGGAAAATTGACTTAGTTATCACAGCTTAAACACCACGTTCTTCTGCCCACTCTCCCTGCCCCTCGTCAAGTGAGGTGACTTTGATGGTTATCAGGGAGCTTGGGAGGCCAAGGCATTCCAGTCATAGGGCTTGAAGTGAATCAACACGGAAACAGATTCTACTCTACTTTATGCAAACTCTTTAAGTATTGGACCCAAGCAAGTTCTATTATATGTAGCACACTGATAGAGTGGAAAATGTAGAATAATCAAAACTTAGTGCCAAGAATCAGTGCCTCAAAAGAAACACGGAGAAGAAAGATTACAAAACCAAAGGGCATAATTAGAAAGGACAACCCAATGCTCTTAAAAGAGAGATCCAGAAAACTACCTGTGAAAATGCAAAACACGATCAGAAACAAACTCTGGTATCAGGACTTGTATATATATACACACATGGAAATGTAGATGTGTATGTGTACATTGGTATATACGCAGGTGTATGGAGAGGGAGGATGGGAGGAAGAGAATGGAGGTAGGAAAAGCTCTCTCTTAACTCCCAGAAGCAAAGAAATAGCCAAGATTAAAATTTTAGTTTAGAGGTGACCTCTGGGACACAGAGACAAGGGCATCAGAGTAGCTAGTGGAAAGTCTTGTTACTTTCACATGACATCATGTGATTTGTCTTTGCATGGGGCTCTGCACACCCACCCCCTCCTCTGTCACTCCTTTCCTGTAGCTTCTGATCACTGCTCACAGCAGGTCAGGTCACACTGCAGATGGAGTAAGGACTGCCTTATGGAATTTCCTGCAAGGAATCCTGTCTACTCAGTTTGTTTTATTGACTAGCAGGTAGGTGAATTATTTTCTGGTCCATAGGCAGGACAGAATGGCCTGGAGCCTGGATGCAAAGCTACATTTGCAAAGGCAACTGCTTAGACCATAATCTTCTCAGGTAAAGTAGCAAGAAGAGGGGCCGCTGGTAATCAGTCAGCTCCCACTAGTACTGAGAATCCGCACTGAGCTGGAACCAGGATCTCAGAAGAGCATCCCTAGATAGAATCTGAGGCAGCAGGATGTCATGCTTTTGATTACCTCCTTGGAATTCTGCTCTGTTGGCCAAGGGGAGCCCTCATCATTTCAGGAGGCAAGCACTTTCTTCTTACAGGAAAAGATAATCTTCTCAAAGCAATCTTTGCCTGTCCTCAATCTTGTCTTTTAGCTATCAGATGCGGGTAAATCTTCGCTGTGCCCAAATTAGAAGGCCTGACCTTTGCTGCTCAAGACATGACTGCTTTGGGACCCGCAACATTCTTTGAGCAAGTTCATAGACAATATGGAACCAAAACAAAAAAATGAAACAAAAAGAATCCCTGAGGCTATCCTGGGGCTCCGGGAAGACTGAGAAGAGGGAATTTATCCTTCCAGCCACTTTCTTCATGAGTGCCATTACCAAGAGTATGTCAAAGTTGATACATAATTTTCCAGCATTTGGTCAAAGTACCAAGCCATTTTAAGTTTGACTGGAAAGAGAGCTATTCCTTCAAAATTTCTACCTTGATAAATGTTTTTATCTTACCCCCTTGATAGATTTAATTCAATGTCATTTACTTATTGCACTGAAAGATTCAAACTCAAAGATATTTAATTATGCCTAACCTTTATGCCATTAAGTAGATTAAAAGCCTAAAGCACTGGCTGTCTCCGGTATGGCTGGTCTGTTAGACATGTACGTTCAATTGCAGCTTGCAAAAAGCTGCACTTAAATAAGCCTTAAAAAGGCACTTATTCAGGATTTGATTCTATTTTGAGCTTACGCTTGGCTTAATTGTACTACGCAAGGAAATAACATTACGGTGAAGCCACTGAATTCATAAATATATTTCTGTTAGAGAGAAAGGCCAAGAGTCATCCAACGTAAATTTAGTGTTGGCTTCTAAGTGATTACTCTTTCAAGGACTTGGGAAATTGGCAAGACTTCTGGTTCTATGCCAGATGTGTTCTTAAATGTGGTCTTAAAGTAAGGGAAAAATGCCACACCTAGGGAAGTAGGTACAGGTGTTTTATTTGGGTGAGGCTCCTCATGATAAGGGGTTCCTTAAAGGGAGCCAGGGAGGGGCTCAGCCACGATAGGCAGGCAGATAAATGATCTTGGTTAAAAACTCTAATTGTGAATGATGCATATACTACAATATTTTGATTCATGACAAGGTTTTCCTTGTTGTATTGAGACATACAGTAACAGCAGTGACACCTGTGTTTAAAAATATATGGAAGAAACCTACACTGGGGCGGGTGTGTGTGTAAGTGCAGTGATATGCTGGTAAATGTTTAAACAACACACTGTGAAATAAAAAGGCCAGGTTTGTAGTGCTTGCCAATTTCCATGCTGTAAATACTCCCTCCACAGCCACAGTAAAATTATTTTCCTTAAGTGAAAACTGATCATGCAAATTAAAGTCTAAGCATCTTACCATGGCCCAACACATCTTTGGCGGTGACCTTCTAGCCTCATAGCCCATAAGCCCCCCTGCACCCGATACCCCACTGAGTTCTCTGCTGCTTCATAAACACACCAAGATTTTTCTCATTGTTGTGCTTTTGCTCAGGATGTTCCTTCTTTTTTGAATACTTGTTCCTCTTTTCTCTGCATGAAAAAATTCCAAAACTTCCTTAAAGACCCAGCTTAAATATCACTGCAAAGCCTTCTTGAACTTCTCCATAGACATAGCTCCCTCTGCATAGTAATAGCACTTCCAGATAATAGCTTTATTATTGCAAGTATTACAACATAGAAGAATAACTTCTGTGTTAGCTTTCCCACTAGCTGTGGGCTTCTTCAGGAAAAGGACAGTTTTATGTATGACCATTACCTTGCACGTTATTTGGCACAATTGGGGGGATAAGGTATATTTTTTGAATGAATGATCAAGTGAATGAGAGCAAATTATTTTAAAGCACTTATGTACTAAGCACTTTACATGGAGTATTTTGTTTAATTCTCTCCAAGCCGTATGAGGTAGACACTATTACTGTAATTTACCAATGAGAAACTGGGCTTGGAGATTTGAGTCACACCCAAAGGTCACAACAGGAAACAGTGGTATAGTCAGGATTTGACCAGAACATTTGACTCCTGCTCCTACTTCTATAGTAAACTATGTAAGTTTACCTTATGCCTCCCTACATCAAAAAGCTCATTTTGCTCCAGCTATTCGGCCATTCCTACAGTGTTGTCTGGAACTGGAGATCTACACAACCAGCTCTTACTCTGGAAGCCATTCGGGCATCCCATGAAAATTCAACCCTGCACTCCTAGTATGCTGTCATTTGGGTTTGGAAGGAAGGTCTGCCTAACCCCATCTCAGAAGCATCTGGCTGTAGGGTAGAAAGGATTACTCATCCCTCAGGACTGAACCCTTTGGGAGAGCTCATTTCTGTCCTTACCGGGTGGGGCTTTAAGATTTAAGGAGCTAGTCTTAATTGGAGCATTTACTGGCTGAGTCAATATTAAACTTAAATCCAGTTACGCCTTTGGTTGGCAAGTCATAGCTTGAGGCTTTGCCTTCTATGTTTCCTCCCAGGTTCTGTGTGTGTGTGGGGGGGAAGTCAAGTAGAAACTGTGGTCTAGGGAACAGGGTGACCCAAGGAGCACCGATGAGGCAGAGACTGAGTCAGTCTTTGCTGCAGGTCTGTTACTAAACCCCAGACACACGGTTGCCCCTTCCAACAAGTTAAATATTAACCTGCAGCACTGCTCCTTCCGTTGGGCATTAATTAGACTTTATTTAAATAAGTAATTGTGAGAGTCACCTTCCAGGAAGTCTACCTTAAGGTAAGCAAGGGTTTCTCCACATTCTAAGAGGCCAGATCAAAGGAAGCCCCAGAGGGAGACCTCTATACAGGTAGTTTTATGAGGAGACGGGAATCTCACCGGACTTAATCCCATGGTCCTCTGGACAGTGTTCTTTTCTTCTCTGCATAAACAATTCCAAAACTTCCTTAAAGACCAGCTTAAATGTCACCATGAAGCTTTCCTGAAATTCTCCGTAGAAGGAGCTCCCTCTGCCCTGGAATGCTGCCCCAAGGAACAAAAACAAAGACTGCTACACCTGGACCCTGCCCAGCCCATTGCTGTCAGATGGTCCAATGACCGGTACATGCTAAGAACTAAGGACGAAGGGCAGGTCAGGCTGACCAGTCGCCTTATCAGAGCTGCTATTTCTGTGAGAGCTATTGTGCGACTTGATTTGGATCTTTTAGAAGCTATGGGTTCTAAAATAAGGAAGGGTAGACGCTGTAGAAAGTAGAGAGGAGGGGATTGTTCCTAAGGACATACCTCTAAGCATGGCTGGTCTAAGGAGCTTGGTCCCCACAGGACTTGGCAGAGAATAGGACAACTGGCCAGCGTCCATCCACTCTTCTGGGAATAGGACCACAGTCCTATGCCAGTGAACTACCCTGTCCCCTTCTTTGGGACCATCAATTAAGGCACTTTGCCTACCCCCAGCCAGGGAGAGGGTCTCGGGCTCAAGCAAGGCTACTCAAGAATCTGAATCTTGAACCAAGTGACAAAATGACTGTTAGAGTTAATTCCTCCTCATAAGATAACGTCATTAGTTTTCTTGCTTAGAAAACTTCCCTACCACTTAGATGTCGGGATTCCTGCCCATCCTAAGTATAAATACCCTCCCCCCCCTTTTTTTAATTTTAGGAGTTAGTCTACAGCTACCAAGTTCATGCATTTTCTATTTAAGTCAATCAGCATTTGGTTCTGTTGGTTGACACCTAAGAACTGTAAGTAATATACCAAGCAAATATATATACATTTTCATTATATTTATTCCTATACACATGTGCTCATGGGTGTGTGTTTAAGTACTATCCTCCTCCTACACACACTGAATGTTTCCCACTTCTGTCCATTTTAGTGCCTATAGTCCACTCATTGGACACAGTTTGGAGAAGATTTCTAAAAAGCAGGCCTAGAGAATAGACAAGTATGGGGCACGGTCAGTCAAACACAAACTAGCACCAATCAATTCAATCAGATTGCTTCGCAGGTGCCAACAGGGAGTGAGAGTTTTGTTTGGGCAAAAAAATAGGAAGTCACTGAGAAGCTTGGAGCCTTTGTAGAAAGGGACAATAGTGGGTAGGGTCCAGATAAAGTAGCCTGAGGGCACTGCTGCCTGCAGGGGGATCAGGAGGGGAAAGGCAGGAAGAAAGGAAGGCATTTGCCTTCTTTCCCCTTCTTTCTCCTCCTGCTTCCTAAATGCTAACTGCAGGAAGTCAGGTGGGGGTGATCAGGATAAGAGAGTGGCTTCATTGTAGGCCATGCAGGTAGGTCTGGGACTCTAATGGTCACTTTCATCTTGTTTCTATGGCAACATGTTTTTCTCATATCAGGGCAACAACACATTTTCTGGACCCATCATTTTCTAAATGCCATGCTCCTGAGCCTCCTCTCCTTATTTCTGGTATTTTAGGTCTACCTGGGAGTCTTGGCATCATTACTGCCATTTGTTGTCTTTTTAACCATTAATATGAACTATTTATATGTTGATAGCCTAGAATGCATGAATTCCCCATGCCCTGGCCACATCTGATTTTGAATCAAGTTGGATAAATCCCAAATCATTCTAGTTAATAGATATTTTAATGTACAGAAACACACTCTGGTTACTACACAGTGATGCCCCGTAAATAGAGGAAGCTATGAGAGCAATTGTCATAGATGAGCAAAAAAATACATAATAATTTAGCCACTGAGATTTCTGGGCACTTTTACATTTCAATTAACATAGATCCATGTTTATATATCATTGGAGTCTGCAGCTGCAGCTTTTGTTTAGTCTTGGAACATTGATAATAGTCTTAATAGGTCAGTTTATGAGCTTTTCAAAGACACTGTTTCCCAGACTACACAATACAGATGGCTCTGTCATAGCCCTTCCTCATTGGTCATCCATAAAAAGATGAAAAAAGTGAAAAGTCAAGACCGGACCTGTCCTGTTTATTAGGTTTCCTGGATTGTCTTTCAGGGAGATCTTCCCAGCAGAGCTCTAGGCAATGTTACCTGGGGGTAAAGAGAACAGAAATTCCATTCTTTTCTGAGTCACTCACTGCATTATCTTGATAACTAACTCAGCTCAGTCAGGGCTTTACTTAAGGAATAAGATGAGAGTGAGGAATAAGATTACCAGTGCACGCATGATTTGGAGGAATGATGAAGAGATTAGTGACAATATCTGTAAAGGATTACAAAACCCACAAATAACCTCTTTGGCAGGAATATTCATGATCATAAATGTAAATATGGGCTTGACGCCTGTAGCTCAGCAGCTAGGGCACCAGCCACATACACCAGAGCCGGCAGCCCTGGCCTGCCAAACAACAATGACAACTACCACCAAAAAATAGCTGGTGCCTGTAGTCCCAGCTACTTGGGGGACAATTGCTTAAGCCCAAGAGTTTGAGGTTGCTATGAGCTGTGACGCCACAGCACTCTACCGAAGGCAACAGCTTGAGACTCTGTCTCAAAAAAAAAAATGTAAATATGCTTTACTGTATGCATTTTTCTTTCTACAAAATTTCCTCTCCACAGAGACAATTGAGGCTTTAATTACTCAAATGACAGATAATTGAGATTTTAACAACCACATACCATCAGTTCAAAAATACACATGTTCCCACATTTCACCATTTCTGAAATCAGGATGTCTTATAATTTGTTTTGTTTGTTTGTTTGTTTTGAGACAGAGTCTCACTCTGTTGCCTTGGGTAGAGTGCTGTGGCATCATAACTCATAGCAACCTCAAACTCCTGGACTCAAGCCATCCTCTTGCCTCTGCCTTCTAACACATTGCTAAACTGGAGATGCCCATTACAGTTCATGGCGCCATGAATCTAAAGACATAGAAATAGGTCTCTTCACTTATACAAATAGATCTTACCTCCTTTGCGCAATTGGCTTACAGAAGGGATTGTGATGACTCCTGACTTTGGAGCCCTGAACTTTTGCAAGAGGTTGATAACTAGCAGTACCCCAAAATCAGTAGGGCAAATGGCAGTACCCCCAAAACAGTGAGATAGATCCAGTTCAAATGTAGCTTGATCAGTGCTCTGAAAGAAGGACATACAAGATTCTAGGGGATCAGATGTAGAGGGTGGGACGGTTATCAGGAAGAATTCGGAAAGGAAGTAATATCTTAGCTGAGACTAAAAGAAAGGGTTGGTGTTATCTAGAACAATACCATTCAAAGTGTCTGCAAAGTCTGTTACCAGTCTACTCTAAGGCAAGTACCGAAAATGAGTTACTTTGATAATATTTGACATATGTATATATTAATATATATGTGTATATACACATACCATAAATAAGTAATTTTATATCTATTAAATTAAAATCATTTTAATAATTAAAAATTGGCAATGTACTTTATATATCTGTTTTTCCCATCTTATTTTCCCTGGTAATTAATTTTATTTCATTTTACAAAAGTAATGGTCAAGAACAGATTTGAACATTTCTTAAAAAACAAAACTAACTCTTTACCACAGATCTTTGGAGAAACACGGAGCTAGTGGCAGTGAAGGAGGGAAGACTTAAGAGAAATCAGCAGCATTTGTAAGATCTTGGATGAGGGTATTTTAGGGGATTTTTATCTCCTTATTCAGCAATGTTCATGACAACGAATCCTACAGTGGACATGTTTTGGTTTTGTCTACTTACCCTCCATTCCCTTTCCAGGAGGAAGTCTCTCTAGTTTCCTTTGGGGGAACTTCTGTTTCCTGACTGTGTGTGGGCTTGACAGGACCATTACCCAGTGCCCTGCTCTTAAGAGCCAAAGGGTGGGTGTTGGACTCCAGCTCCTATGAGCCAGTTGGTCTCCTTGCCTGGAACTACAAGGACAGAGAGAGCTCTTTCCAGCCACTGTGGCAGTGTCTACTCAGTTCTGATACCAAGACCTCTGAGCTACTCTGGTTTCTGTACATTCAAGCCTGGATCTTCAATGTTTCCCTACATTCTCTAAGCTGCCTCATTTCATTCAGATAAATTCCCTTTGGTTCAAGTTAGTAGAGTTGGTTTCTTTGCTCGCAAACAATGCCATCTGTTAAACATACCTTGGAGATAGTGTGGGTTGATTCTAAACCACTGCAATAGAGTGAAGAGAGCAAGAAAGAAAGTCACACTAATTTGGGGGTTTCTCTGTGCATATAAAAGTTATGTCCACATTATAGTGTAGTCTATTAAGCATGAAATAGCATTATATCTAAAAAAGTATGCACCTTAATTTAAAAATCCTTTATTGCTAAAAAGTGTTAATAATTAAGGCTGGGCATGGTGGCTCACACCTGTAATCCTAGCATTTGGGAGGCGAAGGTGGGTGGATTGCCTAAGCTCATGGGTTCGGGATTAGCCTGAGCCAGAGTGAAACCTCATCTCTAAAAATAGCTGGGCGTTGTGGTGGACACCTGTAGTCCCAGCTACTCAGGAGGCTGAGGCAAGAGAATCGCTTGAGCTCAAGAATTTGAGGTTGCTGTGAGCTATGACACCACAGAACTCTACCAAAGGTGACAAAGTAAGACTCTGTCTCCAAAAAAAAAAAAAAAAAAAAATGCTAATAATTGCCTGAGCCTTTGGTACATTGTAATCTTTTTGCTGGTGGAGAGTTTTGCCTTGCTGTTGGTGGCTGCTGACTAACCAAGGTAGAGGTTGCTGCAGGCTGAGGTTGACTGAGGCAATTTCTTAAAGTCAGACAACAATGACATTTGCCACATGGATTGACTTTTCCTTTTATGGAAGATTTCTCTGCAGCATGGGATGTCCTTCGATCTTTCAAAGATGGAGTCAATCCTCCAAACCCTGCTGCTGCTTTATGAACCAAGTTTATGTAATATCCTAATCCATTCTTGTCATTTCAACAATATTCACAGCATTTTCACTAGGGATAGATTCCATCTCAAGAAACCACTTTCTTTGCTCATCCACAAGAAGCAACTCCTCATTTGTTAAAATTTTGTCACTTGACTGCAGCAATTCAGTCACCTCTTCAGGCCCCACTTCTAGTTCTCTTGTTACTTCCACCACATCTGCAGTTACTTCCTCCAGTGAAGTCTTCTACTTCTCAAAATTATCCACGAGGGTTAGGAATAACTTCTTTCAAACTCCTGATCATGTTGATATTTTGATCTTCTCCCATGAATCATAAATAGTTTTTTTTTTTTTTGAAGATAGGGTCTTAACTTTATAGCCATTGGCTACAATGCAGTGGTGCCATCATAGCTCACTGAAACCTCAAACTTATGGTCTCAAGCAATGTTCCTGCCTCAGTCTCCCAAATAGCTGCAACTACAGTTATTCACCACCAATCCTGGCTAATTTTTCTATTTTTTGTAGAGATGGGGCTTTGCTCTTGCTCAGGCTGAACTTGAACTCCTGGCCTTAAGCAATCCTCCCATATCCATCTCCCAAAGTGCTAGGATTACAGGCATGAGTCACTTCCCCAGCCCACAAATGTTCTTAGTAGCATCTAGAATTCTAAATTCTTTCCAGAGACTTTTTATTTACTTTGCCAATAAAGGAATCACTATTTATGACAGCTATAGCCTTACAAAATGTATGTATTTCTAAAATAGTAAGACTTAAAAGTCAAATTACTTCTTGATCTATGGGCTGCAGAATTGATGTTGCCTTAGCAGGCAGGAAAACACAGTCCTTGTACATCTCCATCAAAGCTCTTGGGTCACTAGGTGTTTGGTCAGTGAGCAGTAACATTTTGAAAAGACTGTTTCTGAGCAGTAGTTCTCAACAGTGGCCTTAAAACCTTTAGTAAACCATGCTGTAAACAGATGTGGTGTCACTCAGGCTTTGGTGCTCCACTTACAGAGTACAGGTAGAGTAGGTCTAGCATAATTCTTGAGGGTGTGAGCATTTCAGAAGGGTAATGAGTACTGATTTCAACATTAAGTCACCAGCTGCATCAGCCTGTCATTTGAAGCTTTGAAGTCAGGTGTTGACTTCATCTCTCTAGCTGTGAAAGTCCTGGATGGAAGCTTCTTCCAATAGAGGGCTGATTCTTCTACATTGAAAATCTGTTGTTCAGTGTAGCTGCCTTCATCAAGGATCTTAGCTAGATCTTTTAACAACTTGCTGCAGCTTCTACATGAGCGGCTCCACTTTACACTCTCATATAATGGAGATGACTTTTCTCTTTAAACCTCATGAACCAACCTCTGCTAGTTTCAACTTTTCTTCTTCAGTTTCCTCACCTCTCTCAGTCTTCACAGAATTTAAGAGAGTTAGTGCCTTGCTCTAGATTAGACTTTGTCTTAAGGCAATGTGCCTGGTTTGATCTTCTACCCAGAACTAAAATTTTATCTCTACTAGCAATAA
Organism: Perodicticus potto; assembly: GCA_963574655.1. Taxonomy (NCBI): domain Eukaryota; kingdom Metazoa; phylum Chordata; class Mammalia; order Primates; family Lorisidae; genus Perodicticus; species Perodicticus potto. The sequence continues at coordinate 56,142 of CAUYRH010056539.1, forward strand.
GACTGTTGTGCTTTCTTATCACTCATGTGTTCACTGGAGTAGTACTTTTAATTTCTTTCACGAAGGTTTCCTTTGCATTCACAGCTTGGTTAATTGACTCAAGAGGCCACGCTTTCGCCCTATCTCAGCTTTCAACATGCCTTCCTCACTAAGCTTAATCATTTCTAGCTTTTGACTTAAATTGAGAAACATGAAGCTCTTACTTTCACTTGAACGCTTAGAGGCCACTGTAGGGTTGTTAACTGGCCTAATTTCATTATCATTATGTCTCAGGGAATGGGAAGGCCGAAGGAAAGGAAAGGAACTGCGGTTGGTGGAGCAGTCAAAGGACACAAAAACACTCATTGATTAAACTCGCTATCTTATATGGGCACAGGTCTTGGCACCGGAAACAATTACAATAGTATCATCAAAGATACTGATCACACACAATCACCATAACAGACAGGATAATAACGGGAAAAGTGAAGTATTGCAAGAATTACCAAAATGTGACACAGAGGCCGGAAGTGAGCACATGCTGTTGGAAAAATGGTGCCAGTAGACTTCGCATGACAAAGAAGGTGGCCACAAACCTTCAATTTGTAAAAAATGCATTATCTGCAAAGCACAATACAGTGAAGCATGATGAAACAAGGCATGCCTGTATGTAGTACCTTTGCAATAACAACAACAAAAATTGTTTAGGAAACACAAAGCCTGCAGGAATTGACTGGCGGCATTCGGAATGGTAAAAGCACGGGTCCGGAGTCAGAATACAAGCCTCCACTTCTCCAGCCACTTACTCATTGGGCAGTCTTTGACAAATTTCTTATCCTGTCTGTGTCGGTTTCCTGCTGTAAGAAGAGCCTGAGAAAGCATCTACCTCACAGTATTATTGTGCAAATTAAATGAGGTAAAACACGCGAAGTGCTCGGAATGGTGCCGACACACAAGTGAACAGCTTTTGCTCTTCTTACTGTTTTGTGGTTAGAGCCCTAAACTGGAATGCTGTGCAGCTGTAGCCGCGGGATTATTTCTCTGTCGTTTAGTTATAGGAGGCCATTGCTTCTTACTCCAGGACGCAGGCAGTGAAAGACTCCCTCTGTCTCTACTTTTTTCCATGGTGTGTTCCTTTTCCCGGGGGCCTACACGCTGGCTATGTTTTATAGCCAAAGCCTGAGAAGAAAAGGCTTTGATTGGTTTAGCTGGTTTCTATCTTTATCCCTATTGGGTAAACTCTGTTGACCAACCAGCCTATAGATGGGCAGCCATGTAGGTCCTGGTCCAATCAGCAATCATGGAACGCAGAGCTTGAGTAGAGACCCGCAAGGCAGCACAGCCTCCCTGTTCCCCAGGACGCGTCAAAGCTAGGACTTTTCCAGAACATGGAAAGTGTATGGTAGGGTTCCCATCTCAGCACCATCACCCCTCTAGAAGCCGACTCACTTTCTTGTGGTTCCTCAGAATCTGAATTGCCCACAATTGTCAGAATAGCATGTCTAAAAGCCAGATTCCAAAAGTTTCTTCCCAAACACTTAATAGGCACCCGCAGCCGAGCTCTGCTCTGCTTTGTCGTCCTGGCATAGCTGCAGGCACATTATGTCATGGGGAAACTTTTCCAAAACTTCACACGGAGAGTAAGCTTTCATGTAGAAAATAATACACGTAAAAGGAGTTTTTATATTCTCCCTGTTTGCCTGATTTGGCAGGCTTACTATACTGAAGATTGGGTAGTTTCTTAAGTGTTGAGAAGATGAGTTCAGGAACCCTGAGTGATTGTGTCCAGACTTCGTGCTGCTGGTTGCAAATGTGAAGACATCTGCCAGTTATCAGACTCGAAGTGAAGCAGAGTCATAGCGCACCTACCTAAAAATATTTTTCAGTGTTGGGACATCTGGGGCTGCTGACACCACCATAAATTTATTCTTTCTATAAGCTCTCCCTCATGGAGAACACTTAAAAGGATTGAAGACCAGGAAGCCACATAAAATCTGGGTTCCAGCCTCTGCTAGCCAGGCCTGGGAGAAGGAGCTGGCAGAAACAAAGTCCAAAGCACACAAGGGCAGCTATGATGGACTTGTGAGAAGACATGGCTCATAGCTGGTAAGGGACAATGGGCTACTCCATCCAGCTGCTGGGAGGCAGTTCCCTTGTACGGAACCCCACGTAACAGGTTGCATTATAGCATTTCTACTGTAGAACAATTAGGGTGTTGAAAGTTAGAAGCCTCATTTCTTGGTCTCGGGACAATCTTTTGTCTTCATTTAGTGTCTGTGTGGAAATCAGATGCTGAGGAGGTGGGGAGAAAAATATATGTGCTTCCCAATAGGATCCGTGGAAAGGAAGTTGAGAATGCAGGGGTTTACAGTTGAGAAACAGTGACCTGTGATTCCCTGAAGGCACAACAGGGGTGAGGACCAGGTGGAGTCATGGAGGTGCGTAGGTGGAACATAGGCCAACTTCTGCATTTCCTAGCCGGAAAAAACTCAGACCAAAAATGGTACACACAGTCAGCTCTGCAAATTGTAAAACTTCAGTTGTATTTCTTTTCCTGTGACAATGTAAAAATTATAAAGATCTTATCATGATAGAAAGCAAAATCAAACAACAATGTGCTCTCTCCGATACCCGCGTGTCATAGTGATACTTGCCTCTGCTGGTGTCCGCTCTCTTTCCAGCACCATCTATGACTCTCCAGTCACACCAGTCTCTCTCTTTTTTTTTTTTTAACCTTCATGGATTGACTTATTTTAGGTATATCTCATATGAATGCATACAGTTAAATTTTTGAAATCAAATCGGAAACTCTCTGTTTTTTTTTTTTGCAGTTTTTGTCCGGGGCTGGGTTTGAACCCGCCACCTCCAGCATATGGGGCCAGCGCCCTACTCCTCTGAGCCACAGGTGCCGCCCAGACACTTTACCACTCCCAGTCAAGCCATCATTTCCTGCGCATCTTCCCCTGCTGTGTCTTCTGCCTGCAAAACTTTTCCCTTTTTCATTAGGCAAACTCCTACTCCCCTCAAGCCTCAGCTCAACTATCTTGTTTTTCTGGAGACTCTCTTCTGCTGGTCCCTTCCCATCTCCAGAGTAAGGTATTTCTCTCATTGTAGCATATACAATCCATTCTCCCATTCCTCCATACTAATAGAGCAGTAGCTAACCACATGGCCCCCTCAGAGACGAACTTTCTAACTCCAACCACACTCCCAGCTTGCAGTTCTGTGTGACCAGGTGGAGAATGTGAGCAGAGGGGATTTGTGCCTCTTCCCACCTCACTGCACTGTCCCTCTTTCCTCTGTAGCCTTCTTGTGAGGTGGAACATGGGTGCACCATGACGTGGTACTGACTGTTGTATCAGTGAGCTATCACTCGGTAATGAACCACCCTAAAATGCAGGCTTTTTATTTAACATTTTTTTTTGAGACAGTCTCATTTTGTCACCCTAAGGTTGAGTACCATGGTGTTATATAGCTCACAGCAACCTCAAATTCTTGGGCTCAGGCAATCCCCTTGCCTCTCAGCCTCCCAAGTAGCTGGGCCTACAGGTGCCTGTATCAATGCCCAGCTATTTTTAGAGATGGGTCTCGCTCTTGCTCAGGCTGGTCTCAAACTCCTGAATTCAAGCAATCCACCTGGTTTGTCCTTCCAGAGTGCTAGGATTACAGGAATAAACCACCACACCCAGCCTTTTTCATATATATATATATATATATATATATATGAAATATATATATATATATATGAAATATATATATATATATATATATATATTTTTTTTTTGTCTTTTCGGTTTTTTTTAATCAGGCCCAGGAGAGGTTTGAGCACACTAGTATTGATGTGTGGGGCCAGCACACTAACCACTGAGCTATAGCACCAAGTAAATGCAGGCTTTTTTTTTTTTTTTTGAGGCAGAGCCTCAAGCTGTTGCCCTGAGTAGAGTGCTGTGGCATCACAGCTCACAGCAACCTCCAGCTCCTGGGCTCAAGCGATTCTCCTGTCTCAGCCTCCCAAGTAGCTGGGACTACAGGCACCCGCCACAACGCCCGGCTACTTTTTGTTGTAGTTTGGCCAGGGCTGGGTTTGAACCCACCACCCTTGGTATATGGGGCTGGCACCCTACTCACTGAGGCACAGGTGCTGCCCTGTAAATGCAGGCATTTTAAAGAACAATCATTTCTTCCCTCAGAGAGTTGGCTGGGTGGTTCTACTTGCTGAATTTGAGCTCTACTCTGCTCCACAAGTGTTCCTTCAGGCAGGCGCCCTCAAACTTTTTAAACAGGGGGCCAATTCACTGTCCCTCAGACCGTTGGAGGGCCGGACTACAGTTTAAAAAAAACTATGAACAAATTCCTATGCACACTGCACATATCTTATTTTGAAGTAAAAAACAAAATGGGAACAAATAGAATTCACATCACACCACCGCATGTGGCCCGCGGGCCATAGTTTGAGGACCCCTGTGAGAGGCTCAGGCTGAAGGGGCAGCAGCCACCCAGGGAAACCCTTATTGTGGTAGCAAAGACAGAAGGCGGCAAGTCTAAACCATGCAAACACACATCAAACTAATGCTGGAGCCACACCTGCTGACGTTCTCACCTCAGCCAAAGGAGTCACGTGGTGGAGGCCATCTTTAAAGGGAAGAGAGGATATATCTCCCATAGAGGAAGTAAAATGATTTTGAGCAATAATCTATTGTAGTTCAACCATGCGGAGAAGGACAAGGCCTTGGGATGGAAGGGAAGCAATATGAAAGGAGCCTGGATTCTTCAGGGATGGGCTGGCTCTACTGAGCACGCTGCCGACCCACCCCTACTGGCAGACAAGATTAATGAATTTACTGTTTCTTTAAGCCACAGAACTGCTGGATCTGTTTTTTAAAGCTGTTTAGCCTCTTACCCTGAGTAATGTAAAGTACTCTCCACAATAACACATATTATTTGTTTTTTCTTTGGTTCATTTTTCTTTTCCCATTAGCATTTTCTTGAAATCAACAATTACGTCTTAATTTTTGAATCCCTAGCACTTACGTAGTATCTATTGTACAGCAAATGTTTAATGAAAGTTTGCTAAATGATTAAATGAATTTCCTTTGTTTCTGTTACTTTTCACCTGGAAATAAACATATTTACACTGTTTGGAGGTAGTTACGAGAATAATAGAAACATATCATAGGCCCTGGGTGTTAAACCTCCCCTAAACATGCAGATGCAGAAATGACATTCCTCACACGGGAAGTGACTTTAGGGGGCAATTCACTCATTTATCATTGCACACTTTTTTAGTGCCTACTAAATGCTAGGCATCAATCTAGGGATGAAGATACAGCAGTGAACAACAAAGGCACCTCAGAGAGCTCACGTTCTAGTGGGGAAAGAGAGAAACAATGAGCGCGTAAGTGAAAGATCCAGCAAAGTGAAGGGAGGAGCCAGGGGGGTGGGAGGAATGGGGCCCTCCCACCCCCTGGGGTCAATGCCTTTGACAATTTGGGGGTCCTTACAACCTATTTAGTTAATAAATGTTCAAATAAGGGGTTTCCATGACTATCCGTGGTTGTGAAGTTCACAGTGCTGAAGGGTACCTGCCCATGCCCAGGTATCTTTGTGAATGGTGAGTGTGGTGTTCAGGAATCAAGTGCTTGAAGCTCAAACCCATTTATAACCATGTTCATTTATTTGTCCATGCTCCTTTGCCAAAGAATGATTTGGGGAAATGGTCATCAATAATTAATATCAAGTCCAAGATGTTCCTTGAGACATAACTCTCGGGCTAATGGCAGACATTCCTGCCCTTTCCCCACTGTTCGAGGTGGATGGCACTGAGCGGGAGGGTCTGGCTATCATCCGGCATGCTCCCCTGGCCCGTCTGGCACTCCTTACCAGCCACATGTCTTCACTTGGTTTGAAGCACGTGTGCCCCTCTCTGCCCCACCTTTCTTCCCACCCCATTCTTCCTCCTTTTCAAAGAAAACCCATAGCTTAATCCTTGTTTTTTTGGTAGAGAGGTGGTATTGTAGATCAAGAGAGGAAACACTTCAAATGGGAAAAACAAAACTCAAGAGCTTCTGAACATACTGTCTTAAAACAGCCCCTTGAGACCTATTAACTGACTAGAAAGGAAAGGAATTGGGATTGGGAAGGTAGAGTTGAACATAGTTTCCCCTGACTTTTTTATATATTCTGGATGGAACTGTTTGGATACTGAAAGTCAAATGCTCTAAGGTAATTGCCTTTTAAGCCAATCCTACAAAAACACCATCAGAACTGGCGTGTTCCAGCTGTAAATACCAGAGCAGAGGAAGAATTTGGAGAAGGGTGTGCTCCCTTTTCTGGATTCTGACCGGTTTGTTATCTGTTGTTGCTGGTTCTTCTGTTTTCAAATGAGTCTCTGGGATCAGCTCTCCAAGTCACAGCTCTGTAGGTTGCCCAAAGGGAGACGGCCTTGATTCTTGTGATGTATTAGCCTAGTAAATTCTAATCTTATTTGTTCTATTAAGCAGCTGAAGTTCAGCACATTTTTATTCATTTTATGCAATAGGCACTAAATGATTCTGAATGCCTGGCACCTAATCAGATTAAGAAAACCTTTGTGTTGGCCAAAGGTTTATGCTTCTGTGCTGTAGTGAATTTCCCGATGATCTAATCTAAAGAGGAAAGTCAATTCTTTCTTCTCTACCCTATCTCAGGGAAGGGAGCAAAGCAGCCCAAGGCTTTCCTCATACAAGGCCTTATCAGATGCCTCTTCCCCTCCAACCTTTATGTTGGGAGTGAGGGTATGGAGAATGTACCTAGTTACACAGGATTAAAATGAAGATTAAATTCACAAGCTGATTTATTTCATAACTGTCTTAGTCCTTTCAGGCTCCCGTAACAAAATGCTATAGACCGCATAGCACATGAACACAGGAATTTATTTCTCAAAGTTCTAAAGGCTGGAAAGTCCAAGATCAAGATGCCAGCAGATTCTGTGCCTGGCAAGGGTCTGTTCCCTCATCCATAGAAATGACACCTTCTAGTTGTATCTTTATATTGTGGAAGGAGAAACAAGTTTCCTGAAGCCTGTAACTAGGACACTAGTTCCATTTTATTGCTTTGTCTTCACGACCTAATCACTTCCCAAACCTTCACTTCTTAATACTATTACCCTGGGAATTTAGATTTAAACATATGGTTTTGGGGCAAACCTTACAATTGTCAATTTATTTTCAGGCAGTCAAATTATATCTTGATATGACAAAACCAGACTTAACGCTCAAACAAGCCTGATGTAGCAGAATCACTACCTACACTCACTCCACTGAGAGGCCAAATTGGTGCTGACCTACTGAGGGAAGTCGTTAGTTCTAAACCTAAAGCTATCGAACTCAGGTAACCAGATGACCCAAGACTCACATTGGTAGCCTCAATTCTTGCCCTAATCATACGTTACTGTTATCTTTATCATACCAAAAAATAATAGCTGCAAAGTCATCAAATATTAATGATGTCAATTTCAACGACAATTCCACAGGAAGACAAAGAAAGTTTTCCCCTAACACCACACACTGAAACCTTCATGAGACTCTTTCTTACGCATGTATAATTTTCTCTGGGGGAGCCACCATTTCACTTTCGCCTCTCTCTCTTTTCCCCCACACAGCTTCTGAGACCCCAGAGGAAGTCATTCTGGTGCTCAGTTTGTGTACCCCACCGTATACCTGTGTAATGAAATAGTCCTCAGCTGTACAAAGGAAAGAAATACTGATGCCTGCTACAGCACAGATGGACTTCAGAAATGTTAGGCTAAGGGAAAGCCAGACACAAAAGGTCTCAAAAGGTATGATGTCATTTATGTGAAACATTCAGAATAGGTAGATCCACAGAGACAGAGTGTCTATTGGTGGCTGCCAGGGCTGGGGGAGGGGACGATGAGAATGACAGCTTAAAGAAACAGTGTTTCCTTTGGGGTGATGAGAATGTTTCCCAATCAGAGGGAAGTGGTCATTGCAAAACTTTTGTGAATGTACTAATACCATGGAATTATTCAATTTAAAATGGTTGATTTTATGTTATGTGAATTTTACATCAGTAAGAAAAAAGCAAACTAAAAGCTTGGCAGTAAGCGCCCCCAACACATCCATTAGAAGACAGTTCAACAAACATCTATTAGTACTCAACCATGTCTCTTAGAAGTTTACGTCCCTCCCTAGGTAGCTTACAAAAGTATTTTTTCAATAACACTGGGAAGGGGATATGAAATTCCATGGCTAAGAAAATATTTTATTTTTTCCATCCACCCCCAAAAAGACCCCAGGCAGAGTATGTCCACAACAGAGTAGGCTCTGTTGGAATCCTCTTGGGCTATATCATGAGGTTTCTTGGGGGGTTGCCCCAGTCCAGGGGAAGAAGTAGGGCGTGGGCCAAGCTGGGACTCTCATGCCAAGACAAGTCCCTTCAATGAGGTAGTCATGCATTAAGTCACAGGATTTGGAGAACTCAGCTTGTCTGGAGCCATGAGCACTAGCCTGCAACCCTACTCTGGGGCTGGGCTGGTGAGGAATGTAGGATGGAAGTAGGGGGATGGGCTGGCTGTGCCACTTTACAGCCACAGCTCAGCCAAGCCGGCCTGGACTCACTCTCCCTACATTAAAATAATTGCAGTATTTATTCTATTTACTAGTCTGTTTCTATGATTTTGAGTTGATATATTCTATTTACTAGTCTGTTTCTATGATTTTGAGTTTTGGTGTGTTTTCCTTTGTTCCTTGGTAGATTTCCTTTTGAAAAATTCCATTTTTTTTTTGTTTGTAGAGACAAAGTCTCACTCTAGCACCCTCAATAGAGTGCCATGGTGTCACACAGCTCACAGCAACCTCCAACTCCTGGGCTTAAGCGATTCTCTTGCCTCAGCCTCCCAAGTAGCTGGGACTACAGGCGCCCGCCACCATGCCTGGCTCTTTTTCTGTTTCGCAATTCAGCCAAGGCTGGGTTTGAACCCGCCACCTTCGGTATATGGGACAGGTGCCCTACTCGATGAGCCACAGGCGCCACCCGAAAAATTCCTATTTTTTCTCAGGGTTATACCACACTGTTTTGGCTACTTCACTGCTGGCAATAGCATCCAAGGACCAGCTAGCATGTTCCATGCCTTGATCAGGGCATGTGAATAATACCAGCTCACATTGCATAGCATGGTACCATATTTTATCACACTGAGCCCTTACAGCACTGTAAAATAAATGTTATTATTCCCACTCTACAGTTGAGGCAACTAAATGTAGATTTAGAAAAACAAAGTGACCATAGATTCCAGATAAAATTCAGGATCACTGAATCTAAAAATGAGGTGAAGCCCAAAAGGAGGGCTTATGGGTTGAATTGTGTCCCCCTCCAAAAGGGACTTGTTGAAATCTCACCCCAGCACCTAGAATGTGACCTTATTTGGAGACATGGTCTTTTTTTTTTTTTTTGAGACAGAGTCTCACTCTGTTGTCCCAGGCTAGAGTGCCATGGCATCATCATAGCTCTCAGTAACCCCAGACTTTTGGGCTCAAGCAATCCTTTTGCCTCAGATTCCCAAGTAGCTGGGACTACAGGTGCCTACCACAATGTCTGGCTAGTTTTTCTATTTTTAGTAGAGACATGGTCTCACTCTTCTTTTTTTTTTTTTGAGACAGAGTCTCACTATGTCACCCTTGGTAGAGTGCTGTGGCATCACAGCTCACAGCAACCTCAAACTCTTGGGCTTAAGTGATTCTCTTGCCTCAGCCTCCCAAGTATCTGGGTCTACAGGCGCCCACCACAATGTCCAGCTATATGTTTTTTTTGTTGTTGTTGTCATTGTTGTTTAGCAGGCCCGGGCTGGGTTCAAACCCGCCAGCCCAGGTATATGTGGTCAGTGCCCTAACCACTGAGCATAGGTGCTGAGCCACATGGTCTCACTCTTGCTCAGGCTGGTCTCGAACTCCTGAGCTCAAGCAATCCTCCCACCTTGACCTCCTTGAGTGCTAGGATTACAGGCATGAACAACCATGCACAGCTGAGAGTTATTACAGAGGCAATCAAGTCCCAGTGAGGCCATTGGGGTGGCCCTAATCCAATATGACTGGTGCCTTTTTACGCATAGGTAGTAAAAGGGGAAGTGTGGACACAGAGCGAAACACCCACAGAGGGAGGACAGTGTGAGGACATGCTAGGAGATGACGGCCCTCTGTGACGGCCTTCCCTCCCAGCCCGCAGGAGGAGCCAACACTGCAGACCACTGGGTCTCAGGCTTCTGGCCTCCAGAATGGTGAGAGCATGAACTCCTGCTGCTCGAGCACCCAGCTGTGGTCCTCTGACACGAGAGGGAAAGATGACAGGAGTGTGGACGTGGATTCCTCCCTCATGGGAAGGGCAGCACGTGGACATTGCTGGAGAAACTGCTCACTTGGATCACCAGCCAGCTCCCTGAGGGACACTGCAGGTGGCTTTACTTCCACATGGATCGAAGCGTTGCTGCTTGGGAAGGGAAATCCCGCAGGACTGAGAGCCCCACGAGTCCCCTTGTGCCTGGAAGGTGCTGGCCATTGTGAGCACAAGAGCACAAGAGTGACATGTTCAGGGAGGGTGGGGTGCCGGGGGCTGCCTTGGTAATGCACCAGGAACCCCTTCCCTCCATCCCTCTCCTTCACCCCTTCTCACACTCGACTGCCTGGGATTACTTCCCAAAGAAACTGCCATGAAATTTGGCTACTCTGAATTGAGTTGTGCTAAAAATAAAAAATACGCACTACATTTCAAAGAATGAAAAATAGAACATAAAATCCCTTCTTATGTTAGTTTCTTAGGGCTGTTGTGACAAATCACCACAAATTTGGTGGTTTAAAACAATCCACCTTTACTCTCTCACAGTCCTGGAAGTCAGAAGTCTGCAGCTAAGCTGTTAGCAGGGCTGGGCCTCAGGAATTCCTTGGCTGGTGGCCGCATCACTCCAGTCTCCACCACAGTCTTCACGTGGCCTCGCCTCTGTGTCTCTGACGATGACGCCTGTCAGTGCATGTAGGGCTCACCCAGATAATCCAGGATGAGCTCATCACAAATGCTTAATTTCATTACATCTTCCAAGATTCTTTTTCCAAACGAGTTCATATTCACAGGTTCCAGGGGTTAGAACATGAACATAACTTTTCGAGAGCCACCTTTCAACACACTGTACCCCTTAATAATTATTTTTATGTCATCTACATAGTATTAATTTTCTAGGACTACCATAAGAAAATGCCATAGACTGGCTGGTTGAAACCCAGGAGTTTACTTTGTGCACAGTTCAGGAGGCTGGAAGCCCCACACCAAGATGCAGGCAGGGCTCTGCGGCCTCTCTTCTTGGTGTGCAGATGGTCACCCTCTTGCTGCCCCTTTGCACCGTCTCTTCTCTTTCTGTGTGTTCCCAGCGTCTCCCTAATGTCCAAATTTCCTCTTCTTATCAGGACACCAGTCAGATTGGCTTAGAGCCCACCCCAACCACCTCATTTTGCCTTAATTAACTCTATCAAGGCCCCATTTCAAATACAGTCACATTCTGAAGCCCTGGGGGTTATAGCTTCAGCATACAAATATTGAGGGGAATATTCATAACACATGGTCAAATAGTATTTTGGTTATATTGGGTTAAACATAATATATTATTAAAATTTAAAGGCCAGGCACAGCGACTCACACCTGTAATCCTAGAACCTGGGAGGCCTAGGTGGAAGGATCACTTGAGGCCAGGAATTTGAGACCTGCCTGAGCAACACAGTGAGACCCTGTCTCTACAAAAAAGAAAAATAGAAAAAATTAGCCAGGTGTGGTGGTGCATGCCTGTATAGTCTCAGCTATTTGGGAGGCTGAGGCAGGAGGATTGCTTGAGCCCAGGAGTTTGAGGTTGCAGTGAGCTTTGACCTGACCATATCCTTGTACTCCAGCCTCAGTAACAGAGCAAGACTCCATCTCAAAAAAAAAAAAAAAAATTAAATGATAAAGGAAGGGTGGGGACATATTCAATACATTTGACCCCTCCATGAATTCACCTAGGCTCTGCCTAGAAGTCTCCTCACTGCCACTCCCCTCCCCCAACTCTGGCCAGCACAAGGGCTGTACGTGTAAAATCCTAGCACCTGAGTTCTTTTATGGTTTTGAGGAGTATATGAGGAAGGCAGGCCAGGGAGAAAGCCCTGACAGTGTTGTTACTGAGGGACTTTGACAGAAAAAAATACCTCTCAATTCTAATAAACACACACCCCCAGGTCTGCAAGTCTTGAGCGGAGTCTGCCAAAACCCCATGTATCTTACACGAGCATTTTCTCAAAGAAATCAAGGAAAGGGTGGCTTGAACCAAAGAGGGGAGAGCAGCCACAGAGGTGGGGTGTGCTGAGCCCAAGCCAGAGGGAGGAGGACTGTGGAACCACAAGTGACACCAACTCCTGGAGCATTTACAAAGATCTTTGGGAGGAGGGCATCTGACTTTCCACAGGATGTGTGATGGGGGTTTGAGCTAATTTTATTTAAATCTCAAAAGACAGGGTGACGTCAACTGACATCTGGGTTGCTCTTGCTATCAAGGAGGCAACATGAAGACACAGGAGTCGTGCTTATCAAATTTGCAGAGGACAGGAAGCTGAAAGGAACAGCAAAGACCTAATTAGAATCCACGAAAGTCTCCACAAGCTAGAATGCTAGCCTGAATTTAATCAGAGGAAACTTAATAAGGATGAAAAAAAAAATGCACTTGAGATAGAAAAATAAATAAATAAAACAAAATAAAGCAAACTGTGTAAAATAAAAGAAAAAAGGTCAGGGTTTTGACTCAGATGAGGGCATCTCAAAGGCAGATGGGATTTGAAGCTGTTCCAATAAAAAAATGAGATGCAAAGAAAGGCGTGCATAGGTAATCATTTCATTCTTACTGGTTAGACCCCTGGAGTATCATCTTCAGTGCTTCCCACTGTCATTAGAAGGCTGCAGACCAGAGTGCATTCAGAGAATGAGTGACCAGTGTGATCATGGAACCTCAGACTGCACATGCGGGAACAGTGCAGCTTAGCTGGAGAAGACAAGGATCAGGGGTAGATGTGAGAACTCTCTACAAATGTCTAGAATTCTGCCACATGGAGAAGGCTCTGGGGAGTGAGATCAGGATGGTGGCTACATCCTTTAGGGAGAAACTGGAGTGATGCATAATGAAGAAATCAAATGTACCCATTACTCTTGGTTTAACTAGAAGTAACAGAAAACCTGATTAATAAAAAAAAATCATTTTCTGCTACTTAAAAAGATGCCCAGAAGAAGTCTATGCATGGTTAAAGCCCCAGGCTTGTTCTAACATTCTTCTCCACCATCCTCAGAGTATTGGCTTCATCCTTTTATCTGTGTCCTCTTGGTCACAAGATGGCTGCAATAGCTCTAGCAACACAAGTCTGCACCTAAGGAGGGGAGGGGGGGTATTGAGGGGGTAGCCACCATAGTAACGAGGAATTTTTCCTTAATAGTGCTATCCTTTCGTCAGAAAAGGAAATAATTTCTCAGATGTCCTTGTATATCTCATTGGCCATACTGGGTTACATGACCAATTCTAGCTGCAAAGAGAGACTGGAAAAGGAATACCTGGCTTTTCCAGCCTTTATAATGAAAGGCTGTCAAGGGATAAGGGAAGGACTTTTTAGTTGCCCCCAATAGTGTTTAGTGCCCCCAATAGATTGTATTAGTCATGCTGCATATACATTTTTACAAATGTAGGATTGTGTATTATAAATGGTTTTAATTCCTGCTTTTCTCACTTAACATTTTGAGTTATCCTTCCATATCATTTTCAGATTTTTTTTTTTTTTTTTTTTTTTGAGACAGAGCCTCAAGCTGTCTCCCTGGGTAGAATACTGTGGCACCACAGCTCACAGCAACCTCCAACTCCTGGGCTCAAGTGATTCTCCTGCCTCTGCCTCCCAAGTAGCTGGGACTACAGGCGCCTGCCACAACACCCGGCTATTTTTTGGTTGTAGCCGTCATTGTTGTTTGGTGGGTCTGGGCTGGATTTGAACCTACCAGCTCAGGTGTATGTGGCTGGCACCTTAGCAGCTTGAGCCACTCATTTTCATATTCTTTGAAAATATAATTTTCAGGAGCTCCATAATATCCCACAGGATACTCCACATTCACCCATTCCCCTATTCTTGGACAGGTAGGTTATTTCCGGTTGAATTGAAGAACTTTTAGGCTGTCATCTACAGAGATAGAAGGGTATGCCAGGGAGGGTGAGTTGCCTACCCCTAGAAGTATCCCATCAAAGGACAGAATCAATAGGACAAAAGCACTGTCAGGTCATTGGACCATATGACATTTCAAACCCACCTCCAGCTGCTGCTGATAATGTCTGAAAGAGACGGAGGTGGTCAGGGAGGATCACCATGTCCTCGCCAGCCATGTCTTCACCTCCATATCTTCTTCCCTACTCCCACTGCCTGAACACACAGGCCATGAGATGTTCCTACTCAGATACTCCCAAGGTCAGCCACTCAGAGCACCTGTCACGCCATCTGCCTCACGATCTTCTATCAACAGGAACAGCCTGATTCACTCTTGATACACCTTAAAATTGCTTCCATGGAGATAGCACTGCATCTGGCTCTTATCAGTGGTGCAAAGGATCCAATCCTGGAACGGGGGCCAACGATGAAGAGAGCAGCAGACACCACGAGCTGATGACAACATTCCAGTGATGCTTCCCTGCAGCCTGTCCCTGATCGTCCAGCATGCTGCCAGGACGGGGGGACAGGCATGACTGCCCATCCCAGGCTCAGCAGACACTCTAAGGTCACTTGAGTGAACTGGGTAATTGAATGAGTAAGAAGTGTCAGCATTTCCCTAGCGCTAGGGGGGCCCCGGATCCAAGAATGGTGTTGGGGACAGGACAGACAGCTGCCTTATCAGCAGGGGCTTTGATACCAGCCTTTTGCTATGTATAGCTATGTTCAAGGATGTGATCTGACCTTGTCTTTCTGAATCTGAATTTCCCTCTCATACAACCAACATGCATCCATCCTCTTGAGCAGGGTCAATAAGTCAAGACCACAACTCAAAATCTATAATCCAAAAAAACTTTTTGACCCAGCAACCTGTAAGATGGCCACCTACCCAATGACACACACAAAAATATCCATTAACAACTTTATCAGTTTATTTTCAGAGATGTGGAGTTTAACTCATTCCTCTACAGTATCTTGCTCGTTTATGGTTATAGGGAACAAATATTTAAGGCCAAATAATTTTGGTAGACTTTATGATATAATAATTATTATTGTGATAATTTGATCTCTTTTTAAAAAATGGAACTCCGGTTGCCTGGTAGCTGTATTGGATTGAAAAGGTCACACGGATTGCAAGGGAGAGCAGCTCCAAAGTTTATTTTCTTGCCTATAAGGACATTTCTTGCCTACCAGAGCACCCACACACAATCACTTCTGCACCAATAGCCCATGAGAGGTAGACCAGAAGCCAGAGCTGTGGTCTGAACAGGGGACCTCGTTTGCGTCTCACTCTGCCAGCAACTCCCCCAAAGCAAACTTCACTTCTCTGTGCAGAGGTTCTCAAGTGAGGTCCGTGAATCCGGCCACCAGAAACAGTCCTGGAAAGTTTTTACTACTCATAGCTGTCCTTTTTCCTCAGGTTAATGCGAAAGAAAGCCTCTTACAATGTTATTTTGTCTTTGGATTAGGGACAAGACTCAATCACAAGTCTCTTAAAATTCTCTTGATTCTAAATTTTAGAACAGGACAAAGTGCGTCTTATCTGGGTGAGGCACAAGTCTCAGAAGACGTTAAATACCCACTTGTGTTCTGTATTTCAAACTCGCACAAGACGCAGAACGTCATGTAAAGGCAACATGCTGGTTTATAGAACTGGGTAGGCCACATCATCTCCAAGAACTTTCCATATGAGGAAATGAGCTAAACAAACGATTAACTCAGATCTTAGGAGAGAAAGGAAAAGGGTTGCAGAGATGACACGTACTATATTAATAGATGTAGCAGACACACATGGGCTATCTGTCTGGCCTGCAATGAAGTGCTTTTCCCGAGAACCCCCTCCTCCCACAGAGGTTGCTCTCAGCGGCCATGTTTGCCCACCATCACCCATCCACCACATCAACTGACTGGACAGGTGGACCCCTGACCACGCTGAGACAAGTTTGCTTTCCTGAGAATTTAGAATTGTGAAGTGTGGCTATAACTTTGCAGGAGGCAGAGGAAGACAAATAAGAATAAGACATAAACAGCCACCACACCCCGTGTGCCCCACCCCAAGAGCCTGAGGTAGCGGCTCCCTGGCTCACGGATGCTTTGCCCTTCCTGGTTCCCAGCTGCCATGGGAAACAGCAACATTCCTGCCTCATGAAACGTGTGTATCCTGTGAGAAATGTCCCCTTCTTCTTAAGCTGGCTCAGGTGGATTGTTGTTACATCCAAGACGGTCTTGATGAGGACTTGAGCATTAACTTGGTCCAGCTCATGTGAAAATAGGTATGATAAAATCAACAAGAGCCAATAACCCAGAAGCCATGTCTGGCTGTGGAGGACACGGGGAAACGAGATGTTTAAGTAGCTGGAACTCACGACAGCTCCCGGGGATGTGCAGACTCACAACATTCGCCTGCTGCGCAGAGACCCCCAAGCACATCTGCTTCCTTTGTTTGCCGCAGGCTCCTTCCCGTTCTCTGGCCCTTCATGGCGGTGCCTCACCTCCCCAGAATGCCCACCGCCACCCGCACTGATATCAAGCGGAGTTTGGCACAGCTTCTGGGGAGTCATTTTTTTTAAAAGTCCTTCCTGATAGCAACAAGGAAAAGAGGCGACAGCCTGAGAAGAGTCACAAGAACAGGCAAGAAGACCACCTGGGTGTTTTCAGTGCTTACCATGGTGCCCCGATGACGTGTGGATCAAACAGTGCCCGCAGGGAAGCGAGGGGAGGCGTGTGAGTGGGCTCCCGGTCAGTGAGGGTCTCCAGTGCGGTTCAGAAGGTGTCGGTCGTGGAAGAGCCATGAGAAAGCAACCATGGGACTCGGACTGCTGAGGGGACCAGAGGGAGGAGGCCTGTCTCAGGGCTGAAGTAGTGCTTGTTTGCAGAAGGAAAATGTGTCCAGTGGGGGAGGGGGGCTGGCAGGAACAGTGGGGTCGGATAAGGAAGGCTGGGGAGGGCCCTGTGTTCCTGAAGACAAAGTCCCGCAAGCACATTAGAAAGAGATTTCTTTGCATAACTCAAGCTTTCCTCATGGCCGAATATCTTTCCTTCTTCCTCCTGGCAGCTCTTCATGAGTAAAACTAAGGTAGAAATATACTATGTCCACACAAGGACACACTGACACCCTCACAGGCAGTACCACCCTCTCCGCAGGATCCCAGCGGCCCCTCCGCGCCACCTGACAGGGACATCCTCACTAGCTCATGGACCCCTCGCATGCTGAGGATGCTGAGGATCACGCTGGGTGCCTCACACTGTGCACAGGAGGGCCAGCTCTGGTCTCCTGAGGACTCTGTCCTGTAGCGTACCTCATTCAGTCACCGCACAGGACAGTGTGGAGGAACCCTGGCGAGCTCCCTAGCAATCCACCTCAGAGGAAACCAAGGCCTAACATAGTTACCAAAAAATGACCCTAGTCCAGAGGCAAGACCTCCAGCCTGGGCCAGATTTTTCTTTGTCTCCCAATCTAATAGAACAGGCCGCTCTGGCCAAGCTGCCAGCCCCAGCACACAAGGTTTTGCCAGCAGGCCTCACAAATGTCCAACCCAGAGGTTGCCAAGCTCAGCCCTCCCCTGGCTCATTACCTACAGGCAGGGCTCTCCCGTGACTTTCTGGCCTGCCCTGCTGCCTCCTCTCTCTGTGAGGCAGCTGTGCCAGCTTAGCCACTGGTGCACTCAGTCCCAGGTCCTGCCTTTGTTTGGCTGATGAAGGTGATCAAGTTTCAAACCCTGCAAAGCTGCAGCACTGCCTTAACATCATCTGTGTCCCAGGGCGTCCGGCAGCCCACGCCTGAGGCTTGAGGACAAAGGACCATGGGAGGAGTGGAAATTGCAGTGCCGGGGAGTCCCAGCACCCTACCCTCTTTCCAGACACCCTCCAGTGCTTCCTGCCGGTTGGCTCTCTCGTGCCTCAATTATTACAGTTCTCCCACATCCCGAGAAGCCTCTTTCATGAGAAATGCTTGAACATTCTGCAAAATCACTGACTCTAGCTTAAATGACCCTGGTCAAGGTCTTTACAAGTGAGGTCCACGTCAGAAACACTGGGTGCTTATTAAAAACGAAGGCTTGAGGGCTTTGTCCCATTCTTTCTGAATTAGAATCTCTTACACAGGAACTAGAATCTGATGTTTTCACTAAGCCCCCTGGGTGAAGGTGATGGACTCTACGGCTGTAAGACCCAGGGTGTGTCTGACTCAATTACATTGTGCAGTATGGCATAAGTGTGCTCCTGGGGCCCCTGGGTCTTCTTTTCTGAAATTTCTGTGAAGAAAAATACAAAAACTTGAACCTGCCAACTTAATGACAAAGACTATTTCTTAGAACACGGGTCTACTACTTTCTCCCTGACCTCACCTCACCAAGACCCAGTAGAGGACAGGATAATTACCCATGGAGGACGCCTAAAACCGGGGGATCATGGACCCCTTCCGCCCACTTTGCAAGTGGAGTTTGGAGTCCCTGTGCCACCCTGCCATATCCTGTGAGACCTATTTCAAAGTTGACCACTTTGGGAACACAAATTTGGGGTATTTCTTTATAGCAAAGGTCTGTGGAGCCACGGACCCCCATTTTACTCATTGAGAAAACACGATAACATGCAGATTCTGAGACTCACCTCAGCTGGACTTTTAGAAGGAAGCCTAGAGGAATGCAGATGGCATCACTCCTTAAAATACTAAATGCCACTCAAAATACTGAGGTAAGTAATTGGGATCTTATTCTGGAGACCAAGATGACTCTTCATCCACTGACTGAGTGGTGAAAATTGACTTTTAGGTCTATCGCCTTATTCCGACCACAAGCAAAAAGCTAACAATGGATCCTACGCATCTTCACGTCTACATTTTGCTTCTGAAGAGTCCAAAGCACGTCTGCCTACCTCTGGGTGTCCTCTGGGGTGGAGGAAGGCAGATATCAACCCTATTTCACCTGATGACCCCTCAGAAGCCAGAGCAGAATGTTACTGGCCCAAGGTAGAACACGTCAGTAACCAGAGAATTTTAGAAATTTATTAAGGTGACTTGATCCTTGGGTCTAAGAACTGAGCAACCCTTTTTCTGCATGAAGTCATCTTTTTGGATACCCAGGACTCTTAAATCTTGCTGGCATCCATTCTGCAAATAAAGCTGATCCACAGGTAAGCCTATCTCTGTACTCTTTTCCCCACTTTTATACCCTGCTTACTCACACCAGGGTTGTTCTCCTCTATTCCTATTATTTATGAGAGAAAAAATAATCTAACGAATTAACTAAAACTAGGATGTTGGCTTGGCATCCATGCTCAGTGGTGAGGGTGCCGGCCACATACACTGAAACTGGCAGGTTCAAACCCAGCCCGGGGCTGCTACACAACAATGACAACTATAACAACAACAACAAAAAAGCTGGGCATTGTGGTGGGCACCTGTAATCCCAGTTACTTGGGTAGCTGAGGCAAGAGAATCTCTTAAAATGAAGAGTTTGAGGTTGCTATGACCTGTGACATCACAGCACTCTACAGAGGGTAACAAAGTGAGATGCTGTCTAAAAAAAAAAAAAAAAAACCTAGGTGTTTAAGAACTTAACATATTTTTTTCTGAGACACAACTAGATTTTTTTTTCTCATCAAGACCATTACTTTTATTTTTATTTTATTTATTTATTTTTTGACAGAGCCTCAAGCTATCACCCTGGGTAGAGTGCCGTGGCATCACAGCTCACAGCAACCTCCAGCTCCTGGGCTCAAGCGATTCTCTTGCCTCCCAAGTAGCTGAGACTACAGGCATCTGCCACAATGCCCAGCTATTTTTTGGTTGCAGCTGTCATCGTTTGGCCGGCCTGGGCTGGATTTGAACCTGCCAGCTCAGGTGTATGTGGCTGGCACCTTAGCTGCTTGAGCCACAGGCGCTGAGCCAGAGACCATTACTTTTATTTACAATTCTTAGATAATGTGATGTCTTGTAAGAATCCAAGTAGTCAGCCTGGGCAACATAGTGAGAGACCCCCATCTCTAAAAACATTTAAAAATCAGCCAGGCATGGTGGTGTGCACCTATAATCCCAGCTACTTGGGAGGCTGAGGCAGAAGGATTGCTTGGCCCAGGAGTTTGAGGCTGTTGTGAGTTGTATTCTAGCCTGGGTCACACAGCAAGACCCTGTCTCCAAAAAGAAAGAAAAAGAAAAGAACCCAAGTACTAAACTGAGACACAACTGGATTACAGAAGAGAAGCTTAGAGGAGGATTGCTTTACCCAAAGAAATGGTTGGCTAATATTAAAATTTTAGGCTTCATCAAGATAGGGAACTTCTGGGTATTCCTTTAAAAGGGTATTTATTCTGCCCAAGAAGATTGTCGAAGGACAAAATATATTAGAATGACAAAAACTTTCAAAAATTAAACTGTTGTAAGATTAAAAACATAATTTAAGCCACCAAACTTTTTCTTAAATCACCCTAAGAAGGCGATTTTGAAGATCTGAATCAAATGTTCAATAAACTTTTAAAAATTATCTAGAGACTTCCACCATGGATCAAGATAGAGGAATAAAAGCTGGATTGATTCTCCTACTCAAAACAACTCAAAAAGCCAGACACCATTTCTGAAACAACAGTCCTTAAGATATCGGACATCAGGCAATGAAGGTCAGTGATCCCTGAAAGATGGGTTAACAGATGAGGAAGGTTCTAAGATTGCCCCAGCTACTGCAGTGAGTGGGTTTCCAGGCCACAGTGTAAGGAGGGAAACCCCAAAAGAAGTCTAGCTGCCTCCCTGGCTAGAGGCAACTGGGTAGAATGCTGGAGAGCTGCACAAAGAGAGGACTCTGGATATCTGCAGAGTCCCCCTAAATATTCAGCTGACTGTCCAGTGTGTGCATGAGAGTAAACTGCTGCTAGGAAGAACCGCCTGAAAGGATTAGAGGACTAAGGAGTCGAGGGAGCTCACACAGGCCTGGGAAGAGTTCCTGTTCCCACCAGGCAGAGTGGAACACCCTCAAAAGGGTCTTCACTTGGTAATAGGAAGAATGATTAACCCTGGACCAAACCCTGCCCTAGTCCCACCTAACAACGCTTACTCAAGTAGAAACAGATAACCTGAATAACCCTATTAAAGAAATGGAATTTGTCGTCAAAAAGACTTCACACTCAAATGTTTTCACTTGGGGATTTTACCAAACATTTAAGGAAGAGATAATACCAATTCTACACAAACTCACCCAGAAAATTAAAGAGGAGTGAATATGTTCCAATATTTTATGAGGCCCGAATAAGCCTGATAACAAAATCCAGGAAATCCTAGAACCAAAACCATTATAAGACAAGAAAACTACAGACCTATATTCTTCATGAACAAGGCCAAGAATTCTTAACACAATTTTAGCACAATTTTAGCAATTTTATCGAATCCAACAATATGTAAAAAGTATAACACATTATGTCCAAATAGGATTTGTCCTAGAAATGCAAGCAAGTGATCTAGACAGTCAGTAGCAATCAGAGTTAGATCTTGAGAGGGAAAAAAAACAAAATCATTTTTGATCTCTGACCCAAGTCAAACACCTTGCTTTATAAAACTGAGGCCCAAGTTTTACAGCCGCAAGGCAGAGCAAATTATAGCTAAAATAATACTGAACTAAAATAATACTGAAATTTCCTGATTGTTAGTCCACTGTGTTTTCTCCAATGCAAGTTTAAGAAAATTGGAGTAAAGAGACACTGAAGCTAGAGCCTAATAAAGAGAAACTTGCAGAAAACCCTGGGGGAAGAAATAATAGATTTGAATAGGATATCATATGTGAACTTCTGAACAATGTCAATGGTGTGTTGTGGTACTAGTTCTAAATTCATCTATTTTTCATAAGACCAATAATAGTTTTTATGCAAAGGAAAGAATTATCTGCAAAAAAAAATAGATGAAATTCTTATTTTTTAACATTTTTAATAAAGTATTAAAATGACTCAAACTGTTTTGATCTAACATGAAAGTGATTCTTATGACCAGAAAATTGCCCTATTTGAAAATATGGCCAAGAAGCAAAAGGATGTAAGATCACACAGAATGCAACCAATAAATTGTATGTCGATCCACTTAAATAATATTAATCTTGATGAGGAAATACATCAAGGTTTGAAACACAAATAATTATTTCTCTTAAAAAGCAGTAACATATTCAATAGCTCTCTGTAAGCCATGTGTTCATTTAATAATAATCACATGTGCCTGTTAACATAAAGACAGAACACCGGCTGATGGGGAACAATGAACAAACCCCCAGACTGTGGTTCTGCCTACCTTTCCAGCTTTATGTGAGTTCTCTGTGAGCAAGAGCAGGGACTCAGTTACTTTCATACAGATGAGGGCAGAATTCTAGTGCATACTCAGTCCTTTTTTCTTGCTCCCATCCTCTTGTCATGTGAAATACCGAACATTCCTACTGTTTGACCCAGTCAAGTTGAAGTGTTTTTTGTTCTTAGACAATATTTCACTCTGTCACTCAGGCTACAATGCAGTGGTGTCATCATAGCTCACAAACGCCTTGAACTTCTGAGCTCAAGCAGCCTCAGTCTCCCAAGTAGCTGGGACTCCAGGTGCGCACTATTGCACCTGGCTAATTTTTCTATTTTTTATAGAGATGGGGGTCTTGCTCTTGCTCTTGACCAAGGTTGGTCTTGAACTCCTAGCCTGAAGCGATCCTCCTGCGCGGCCTCCCAGTATGCTGGGATTACAGGAGTGAGCCACTGCCCCAGCCTAAGTTTTCTTACTTGAAAGCATGAACATCAGAATTGACACAATCACTGGGAGAGTCTTCATTTCCTGAACTGTAAAACAGGGACAGTAACATCTACCTCACAGAGGTTTGAGATCAGGCACTTAGAAGTCCTTATACCGTCTCTGTCTCAGGAAGTGCTAAGAAAATGTGAGTTTCCTTCCCTTTCCCTCTTACGGAATTTTCAATTTAAACATTAGGGAGACCAAACTCCACACAGAGGAAGGTCAAACTATTCATATGTCACCTGCTGAACTTGAGTCTATGGATTTTGAGATCATTAATTGTTACATTAACCATGATTTTCTCTCTAATTTTTGTTACTGTGAAACCCATCAAAGGATTTATTCCAAGAAATGATTTTTAAAGGGTCTGTGAATGAAAACCTAAGTTTGTACCAGCCAAGTAACAGAGAAAACGGCTGAGAAGATTCTTCCCCCAAAACAAGCTATTATGCTGGCGGCCCTGCAGCTGTGGCCCATTTTCATTCCATTGTGATTTTTAAAAACGTTTTATTTGGAAAACGTCAAACTTACAAAAAAGTTGCAAGCACAAATATTAATAGTACTGAGAACAACTGTACACCCTTTACCCAGACTAACCTATTGTTAACATTTTGCTTACTTGCTTTATCCTTTCTCTCTCTATATGTACACACATATACACAATCTTTGTATGCATTTTGTATTTTTTCTGAACCATTTGAAAGTTGCATCTATTCTTTTCATTATGATATATTTTAAATTTCACTTTAAATTTTAAATGCTTAAAAATATAGATACTCGTATATGATTTGCACATGGGGCAAAATTCAAAGTATACAAAAGGAGATAGAGCTAAAAATAAGTCTTCCTTCCATCCTTATGCCCTAGACACTGGTGTCTTGGCATGAGACTTTAAAATTCAGAAAGGAAAGTATCTTGAGATTCTCTGAATCCATTTTCTTTCCCAATTACATGGAAAGTTTCATATATCCAAAATAATTGAGAAACTTACAGCTATTTACCTAAAAGAGAGAATCCAAGAGACCTTATATAAAACCCTCAGGAGACACTGCTCTTTCGAGTTCTGTAAATGTTTGAGAAATTTGACTTTATTTAGCCATTTATTTACTCATACATTTCTCCATTCCTCTATCAATTCTTTACTGAGTCTTAGGCTGTGGGCTAATGTGGGAGATTGGATATCCCAGCAAGAGTTTCCCTCCTGCATACCTGTTGCATAGAGTGACTCTGACACTCCTCCCTTTGAGAGGTAGGCTCTATTTCCTGGCATCAGAGTGGACTTGTGACTACAGCAGAAGTGACAATATTTGACTTCGGAGGCCAGATCATAAGAGGCAGTACAGCTTCCTCTGCCTGGTTCTCTAGGGATGCCCACTTTTATTTTATTATTTTTTAGTTTTTATTGTTTCAGATTAATTTGAGGGTACAAAGAATTATGTTACTATGTTTGCATTTTTAGGTAGAGTCTGTCTTATAATTGTGTCCTGCCCCTGAGAGGTGTGCTGTACCCACTAACATTGAGCACACCCTCCCCCTCCCACCTCTTCTCTCCCTGCTCCTTCGCTCCCCCTCCCCCAACTTGAATTGAATTGAGATTTTCTCTTATGTGGTCGTGTATTAGATCATCTCCTGGCTTCATAGTAGTATTGAGTACCTTGGATTCTTGCTTTCCATTCTGGTGATACTTTACTAAGAAGAATGTATTTCAACTCCATCCAAGTTAATACGAAAACTGTAAAGTCTCCATATTTTTTATGGTTGAATAGTATTTCACGGCATACATATAACACAGTTTGTTAATCCATGTCTGGGTTAGTGGGCCTTTAGGTTGTTTCCACATTTTTTTTTTTTTTTTTGAGACAGAGTACCACTTTCTTACCCCCTGGTAGAGTGCCATGGTATCATAACTCACAGCAATCCCAAACTCTTGGGCTCAAGCAATCCCCTCGCTTCAGCCTCCCAAGTAGTTGGGACTACAGGCACTGGCCACAATGCCTGGCTATTTTTTTTTTTTTTTTCAGAGACGGGGTCTTGCACTTGCTCAGGCTGATCTCAAACTCATGAGCTCAAATGATCCACTCACTTCAGCCTCCCAGGGTGTTAGGATTATAGGCGTAAGCCACCACACAGGGCCTATTTCCACATTTTGTTGATTGTAAGTCGAGCTGCGATAAACAGTCTAGTGCAAGGATTTTTTGTCTTCTGAGTAGATGCCCAGTAATGGGACTGTAGGATCAAATGGGAGGTCTAATTTGAGTTCTTTGAGGATTCTCCATACTTCCTTCCAAAAAGATTGTATTAGTTTGCAGTCCCACCAGCAGGGTAAAGGTGTTCAGAAGCTCACTTTTAGGACCTAGACATCATTGCATTAGAAAACCTAAGCTGCCCTATGAAGCAGCCCGCACAGAGAGGAGCTGACAAGTTGCAGCACCTTGCCAGCCAGCTGAGGGAGTCATACTGGGAAGAGATGCTCCAGCCCCCATGGAGCTACCCCAGCTGATGCTGCATGGAGCCCAGGTGAGCTGCACTTGCTAAGCCCCGGCCACATTGTAAATTCATGAATAATTGTTAAATTGTTTTTATTTGTTTTAGGCCACTATGTTTTGGGTTCTCCCCCCTCCACATGCATACACAGAATAAAAGCTAGGTACAGAGGAATACAAAGAGTGATCTATTGGGATAGGGTGCCTACCTCCACAGAGCCTAGAAGTCAAACAAAATTAATTAAATACTGCATGATGGGCACTCTTCCTATACATTGCATTTGTGTATAAAATTTATTTATTTATTTATTTTATTCTTTTTTTATTTTGGTTGCAGTTTGTCCGGGGCCAGGTTTGAACCCACCACCCTCGGTATATGGGACAAGTGCCCTACTCACTGAGCCGCAGGCGCCTCCAAGGGGGGAGAAAATAACTGAGTTTGATGGGGTCTCAGAAAAATTTGAAAAAAATATAAAAATTAAGTTAGGTTTTGAAGCATAAGTAGGAGTTCACCAGGTAGAGGGAAAAGGGCATTCCAAGGTCATTTCTATAACTTGGAATATAAGGAAGGACAGAAAGAGGGGCAGGACCAGAGGAAGGATGAGATCAGAGAGAAGGAAGGACCCAAGTTAAGGTTTAAGGTGAGAATAAGAACAGAGGCCCGGGAGGAAGCAGAGGGCTCGGGGAGGGAGAGGGCAGGAAATGAATGAGTCAGAGATCCCCCAAGGCTGCTGGGCAGGCAGAGCTCCTAGAGGATCCAGGACCAAGATCTGGTGATTCTGTCTCTGGTGAGCTGCTTTCTGAACCAGTCTTCCCTCTATAACACAAGGGGTTGGAAGTTGTGAGCTTTCAGACTCTGTCCAATTTTGTGACACTTACAGTCTAAGTGTCAGGGCTTCTCAAAATATGTTTCTATATAGAACTAGGATCCTGGGGCAGTCTTGATGCCTCCCACTAGGTTTAAAATATGCTGTTGTATAAACTGATAATAACTGCTCTTATTCCTAATTCCTTTGTATAAAGTAAGGAACGATATAATGCTTGTATTCTATAGGCAATACTATGGAAATGCAACACTAAATGCTATCATATTTCTTTTAAATACCACACCATTTTAGTCAAACTGCAAACTGAATGTTTCTTTTCCCCTTTCAGGTAAAAAAAGTGGTACATTGTTTTACCTTCTTTCTTCAAGAAGCAAACTTACTTTGACCAGTAAAATGCCCTCCTTGACGTTAGAAGCTCAGCTTACTGGTGAGAAGATTGCGCAGCCCCAGCAAGAGAAGGGGGCTCTGTAATCCAAGTTGGATATGTTAGAATTTACTCCAAAGTCTCTCTGGATGAACTGCTGCTGAAAGCACTGTCCTTTTGTTTGTGGCAAACATCACAAAAAAACACCAGCATCTCCTACAATCTTCTAGACAGTGAATGGTACAAGACATGAGGGTGATTGATTTCATTGGCAGGTGCAGAAACACAGCCACAAGAGGAATCTTCTGGAAGAGAACTTCAGGGCCTGGACAGGCTTCTTGGAATCAGACGTGTAGAAGCAGGGTGAGGCAGGATTTGCTTTTCAAATGTTAATGAGCGTTCTTAATCAGATAAATACAGCTTTCACCAGAGCTCTGCTCCCACACTCTGGTTTGAGGCTGAGCTAGACTGGCGTGCACTTGATTAAGCTCCGTGAGGATCTTATCCAAGGGCAGTCCAGATGTTTTTCTCTTTTAAATCACCAGAAGGACTGTAAATAAAACAAATTTAGGAAATCAGAATTCCTCACCTCCTCCGACCTCAACAAAATCATAAAGGCACACATCTACTTTGCCTAAAGGACTCAGCACTTAGCTGAAAAATGATTTTATCAGATCATATGGGGGTGAGGGGAGAAAAAGAGGAGGATGAGAAGGAGAAGGAGGTGAAAGTTGATGAAGGGGAGGAGGAGGAGGGAAAAGGGAGCTTTGGGATGTGCAGGCCAGGGGCTGTGAGGGCTCCTTCCTCCAGTCAGGGAAAATGGTTTTCAGGCCCTGGAGGGAGATGGAAGCTGTGCAGGGGGAGGGAGGCCTGTGTCTTGGCAGAGGGCCGCCCCATTGCTGGGAGGTCTGCGGACTCTGCTTCTCCCCAGGGTCACTAATCTTTGGCAGCGCCCTCCTCTCCTCCCTCCAACAGCAGCAGATGAAAAGGGCCCAGGAAGCTACCCTGTTACAGGCACTCCAGGAATTTGTGATTCATAAGACACCTCTCCTAGAGGTGAGCACGCAAACCCCAGAGAAAAGGATCTGCAGCAGATATCAGTATTTTAATTCTTTCTTTTCCCTGAGCTGTGGCTCCTCCAAGGGGTCTGTCTATTAAAGTCTAAATCCGAAAGCTGTCAGAGCTTAGAATCCAAAAACCAAAACAGAACAAAATGGTAGTAAAGAGCCATGACAGTCTCAGCCTGTTGTCTAATTTGGCTTTTCCTACTTACCCCAACTTTTGCAAGGATTTATTTCCATTGCATTTAACTCCCAAGCTTTCATTCTTCATGATATAATTGTCCTGCACTGCTTTTTTTTACAAGCCCAAGTGCATGTTACTATGAGAAAAAAACTTAGAACCAGTAGGACATCAAAGGCAAGATTGGCTTTACCCCATTGGTCTGTAGATGAGCCAGCGGAAGTTACGGCTCAGGGTGGAGTCGCCAAGGGAGGGGGGAACAATGAGACTCAGCTGCTAGTCGCCACCTGAGTCCATTCCCCTAACAACTCCGGCCAAAAGATAAGCACTAAGAGGGAAAAGAACTTTGCATAAATATCTCCATGAAACAAAGAACAATGTTCATGTATTTTATCTGCCCATGGGAGCTCAGGCACAAAGCCACATTGGAGACTTATTTTTACATTAGGTAAGTCCATTCTTCCAAGAGTCAAGTTCTTGTATCCCCAAGCTAGGGGAACCCAGGTTCCCCAATAACGAAGAGATTATGAAGAGCTAGGGTCAGCCTGCATCCCCCAAGAAGGCAAAGCAACCAGACGAGGGAATGGAAAAAAGGAGCTAGGCTATGTTTACAAGGTCCTCACGAGGGTTTTCTCATATACTCGCAAGCAGTTTAGAAAGTCCAACAACCTAAGTCTTATAATGAAGAAGACAGAGGCAGTCTCTTGCTCCCCTCCCCTGACCTGTCTCCTTTTAGCTGTTTCTTTTTTTCTCCTTCAGCTGTCTAGACACGGTGCTCATGCTGCTGCTGATTTATCCACTGGGGACATTGTTTATTGGCTTCCCATTATGCTAACAGCCTCTTCCACCTTCCTCCCTATTTTGCCTTCCCTCGTATTCTCAACATAGATAAATCATAATTTTTGGTTAAATCAACACCCCGTGTTTCTGTTATTAGACGTTGTTCCACACTAAGGACAGAAGTGCACTGTGATTTCATTTCCTTTGTCTTTTGCTGTCCAGGGTTGCTGAAGTCCTGTGCCATTCTAATTCCTGTTCCTTTGAGCAGACCTGTTTTATTCCTTTAGGGAAATGTTTAGGGTCTTCTCTTTATTCACACTTTTATCTCTCTTCTTTTCTTAGAGGCAGGAGTGCAGTAGCTATTCACAGATGTGATCAGTTGCCCCACTACAGCCTCAAACTCCCGGCCTCAGACGATCCTCCTCCCCCAACCTCCCAAGTAGCTGGGATTACAGGCTTCAGCCACTGCTGCTGGCCCTATTCACCATTTCTGAAATTTCAAAATGGTTTAACCTGGGGTGGATCTTTTCAAATTCACAGGCAATTTTCTGGTATTGTTTCTTTGACTTTCATTTTCTTTATTCTCTGTTTCTGGAATTCCTAGGAAGTGAATGTTGGCCCTCCTGGACCAATCCTTTTATTTTCTGATCATTTCTTCCCTATTGACCTTCTCTGTCTTTTTTGTTCATTCTTCTGGGACATTCTCCCAGATGATCTGCCAAATCTTCTTTTTTTAGCTCTTCTATTTTTAACTTCTAAGAGATCTTCCTTCTTGTTCTTTGATTATTCCTGAATTAAATCATTCCGCTTTAGATTAATATGTACAGCACCATCTCTTATCACCCTAAGAATAGTAAATACATTTTTTGTGTGTTTAAAGAGTTTATTGATTCCCTTGCATTGTTTCAGTTTCCTCCTAAATCTCTTTTCCTGGTTGAATGATTTTGGTCTTTTGTATGTTGAAGCCTTTCCTCCAGAATCAGGTGACCCATAGATGTCCATTCATATTGAAGACTAAAATCCAAAAATTCTGATACTTGGGTTTTCTTTGAGGTGCATGGGCAGACTTGCTAGCTGGTAAATTTCACTGACAGAAACCCAGTGGTGAGGCAGCCTTTTCAGGGCAGAACCCTATATGGCTTTTCCAACAGATCCCTTCTCTGTAGCCCCTCAGTTATTGCAGGGCAGAACCCTTCTCTCTGCCACTGCCACAGAGGCAAGGGCTGGGTGGCAGATTATTTATTGGTGCTGACTTTCACTTTTCTGCAGTATGGCCCCAACGCTCACTTCTGCCCTCCCCTGTGCTAATATGGTCCAGAGCCTCTTGGTTTAATACCTCTGGAGAAAAACTTCCAGCCTTATGCAAGCAGGTGGCAGAGGAAGGGGAGGGAGAGGAATTATCTGGCTGCATAGTTGGCAAGGATGCTCAGGGGATCTAATCCCCAGACTACAAGCAACCTCCTGTGTTTAGTGAATCAGGTCCTCCTTGCCTCTTGCAGCACCTGTTGCCACAGAAGCTCAGCCTCTCCAGGGTTCTGCTGGCTGGAGAGGGAGTGGACACAGCTCACTCCTCCTCAGAACGCCCTCTGAAGACTGAGCCAGGCACCACCTCTCCATCTGTTTTCCAGCTGCCATTTCAAACTCTGTATGGCTCCTCTTCCAGTGCATCTGTTTTTGCACATTTGTACCTTTTCATTCCTCTACTGGAGTTTTTAGTTGGGCTTTTGGAGGACAGAGTTCATGCTGCCATGTTTAACCGAGAGACCTTTCCCACTATTTAGCTCTGCAGAAATGGGCGGGCCTAGCTGGAGTCCGTGGAGCACGTGGTTCTCTGGGCTTATAAAGGTTCTCACCATGGATCTGCCTGGCACCAGATGCGTGGGCTTGGTTTAATTCATTCCTCTCCTTGGTCTCATTTCATTGTGTGCAATTTTCCCAAGGAAAATTGGGAAAACAAAAACATAGTTGAGAAACAAAGGTAGCCCATCAGAGTCAAGAAACCACCACAGGTCAGATTAACACAGGCTGAATCTCACCTTGGGATTCACACATGGAAGGCCCCTGGGACATCTGTTGAAGGAAGGAAGGGAGGAAGAAGGAGCAAAACCATTCTTACCACGGGGCTCTTTTCTTACACTTTGTGTGGGCTGCTGCAGAACCTTGTCCTAAAACTTAACTGAGTTATAAGAAAGGGACTTCACCTCAAAGAACGAGTTAGCAGTATTTCTTCCCATTCAGTCTGTTTAAAACCTACTCCAAGCTATTATGGAGTCTGAGAAATGTGCTTCTGAGATGTGTAGGGAAGTGAGAAGGTGCAGTCTGTCAGCTGGACTGAGCCTGTGAGTGTGTGTGTGAGAGAGAGGGATGTTGACAGGGCTGGGTGGATCTTCATGGCGTCTACAGACACACAAACTATTAGAAGGTATTTCTGCACAGTCCAGCATCGTGTTGAATTACGGCAAGGTTCTTTGGGTTAAAGTAACAGAAGCCACTTTAAACACACTTAAGCAATAATGAGTAATTTATCGTAGGAATACTCAGGGATGCTATCCTGGAAGCTCAGGAGAGGAAGATCAGTCAAATGATCCCAAGGAGCTGAAACCCACGGAGCCGTGGTCTCCTGTCCTTCACATCCTCATTCTTGGGGGCCCCGGTGTTCGCTGCCCCTGCTTCTGTGCCTGCATGCCCATTTTTCTCTTTTGGTAGGCCACCTTACTTTCCCATCTATCCAGATAGCCTCCACACCACTCCTGGGTTTCCATTACCTCAGCCTCAGCGATAAGTAGAGCCCAAGGTTAATGTTTACCAGTCTTTTTTTTTTTTTTTTTGAGACAGAGCCTCAAGCTGTCACCCTGGGTAGAGTACCGTGGCATCACAGCTCACAGCAACCTCCAATTCCTGGGCTCAAGCGAGTCTCTTGCCTCCGCCTCCCAAGTAGCTGGGACTACAGGTGCCCACCACAACGCCCAGCCATTTTTTGGTTGCAGCAGTTATTGTTGTTTGGCGGGCCCGGGCTGGATTCGAACCCGCCAGCTCAGGTGTACATGGCCGGCGCCTTAGCCCGCTGAGCCACAGGCGCCAAGCCAGTCTTAATTCTAAACTGGCAGCAGAAAGGCCCTGACTGGCTGATCAGGCCAGTGTTTCTCTCAGCTCCCGGTAACCACAGCCAGTGGGACAGTTGCCTATTCAGACGTGGCCGCTGGCTGCTGACCCCTGCCGGGTTCTTTTTTGATAGATAATGGCAATCCTAGTGGCTAGAGGTACTTGAGAGCCACAGTTCCCCTCTCCAGCCACCTTCCTGTGAGGCAGTGTGTGAAAATGAATGCAGATCTCCTTTGCAATTCTGACACACGCACAAACATCTCTGAATAAATAGTCACAAAAGCATAGAAGCCCCAGCAGCAGAATCAGTCTAAATTCCAGTTTTGTTAGTGGCTGAATCCTTTGGCACCTGCCAGGGCACAGAGCTCAACAAAGACCCTGCATCCAGCACCTCTCTAAATGGGGCTAAGCTGGCGGGCTCACTCTAATACAACGTTTATGCAAGAGTAGAGGCACCTTTGTAGCCAGTCCACATTTTGTCCAAAAATGCTTTCTGATGCCCCTCATGTTAATTAACAAACTCTCTCATCAAAGTTCAAGTGATGGTCTTCAGCTACATCTGGAGAGTGGGGTCCTAAATGAGGCCCCCCAGATGTATCCGCCATGCCATGGAGTGTAGGGTCCTGATTAGGGACTTCAAATGTTGACCAAGCGGCCCTGAGCTTAGCTGAATACTAACACACATGCACATGTGCACGTGTGTGCACACACACATTCTGGGTGGCAATAGAGTGCTGGTTGCAAAAGGGCCCCTGTTGTATGAATAGGCCTTGAAAGAGAGGTCTTGGGCCCCTCTCCCGACTACTGTTACATGTCATTTGTCACTTCTGCCAGCAAAGGAGTCTGGGAATGTTCTTTTTTAGCAGGACACAGCTGGACATATTACTATCAAAACAAAACAGGGCTCCTGTTTCCAAGAAAAGTACAAAGCAGGTGAGCAGCCAGCAGCCTCTGTTGTACTTGCTGAGCTAAAACAAATCTTTCAATCCTTGTCTGTTTCCTGATCTATAAAATGGGATTATTAATACCTACCCTGCCAGTTTTTCAGGTTTTTATGAATATCAAATAAAAACACTTCAAAAACCGAGAAGCCTTGTTCAAATATAAGGTATCGCTCTGGGAGTTTATACAAGAAACCGCAGGGTTGTATAACAATCAAAATATAACATATATAAGCACTTATTCTTGATCCTAAAAGCTTCCTTCTGGTTCCCAGACCAGCATGAGTCACTTTTCCTTGACAAGGATCCTGTGCAGTATTTGGTGGTTTCCATGAGGCTGCCTGGACATACATGAAGGCCATTCGGTGCAGTAACATTTATTGCAGCCTGCTCTATGCCAGGCACCATGTTTCACATGGATTATCCCATTTAATACTCCCATAAACACACAGGGAGGACACCCCTGTCATCCCCACTCTGCTGGTAAGGACACGGATTGAGCATAATCAGCACTTGAGACAGGCAGAGAGTGGGGAGGCAGGATTTGACTCTTGGACATGTCTGAAACCAATCTTTAATTCCACAATGCCGGGGCATGCTCACTGGTTCTCACTGTGCCTGCCCGAAGGATATGTTAAAGTTCTAACCCCTGGTACCTGTGGCTGTGACCTTATCTGGAAATAGGGTCTTTACACAGAGGTCACACCAGATTAGCATGGACCCTGATTCCACGACCGGCATCCTTATAAGGAGAAGGCAATCTGGGCAGACACACAGAGAAGGGCATGGGAGGGCAGAAGCAGAGATTGATGAGACGTCTCTACTCCCCACATCTGTCTGCAATCCCCAGAAGCCAGGAGGAGGCATGGAGTGGGTTCTCCCTCAGTCTCCGGAAGAAAGCACACCAGCTGACATCTTGATTTTGGACTTCTGGCCTCCAGCACTGTGAAAGAATCAGGATCTATTATTTCTAAGCCATCAAGTTCATTGTGGATTGTTGTAGCAGCCCTAGGGATACATACACAATGGAAAGACAGAAGAACCTCCAAGAGCCTGGCGTGGCCTGCTGCTCCCACCACGCCTTGTGTATATAAGGTTGGGCTCAGGTAATTATTGCAGGAACCACCAGGAGAAGGTCATACAGCCTCAGAACAAGCCAGTCCTCCCCCAGACATGCTAGTAGTGTCTGGGGAGGGAACATTGAGGCTTACCAGAGCTACTGAGCCACCATTGCCAGAACTGACCTGTGTTCATGACATGGGCTCCCTTAGGGCTGGGCAAAGGGGAAAACCTCTGACTTTCTTTCTATTACACTTTTATTTGGATGGCACCAAGATTTTTGTTTATGGGACACTGGATCTGTCTGCTAAGTGAAGAATTAGTTGCATTTCCAAAGACTAGGATTTTCTATACTTTGATCGTTCCACCTTCAAAAATGTAAAATCCACACCACCTCTGCCTTTTTGAAAGGAATTTGATAACACTCTTTAAAGTGAAAATCCAGAATCACCCACCATAAATAAAAAGCACACATATTAAAATAAAAAATATTTGCCTGTTTATTAT
The DNA here is from genome assembly GCA_963574655.1 of Perodicticus potto. Classification (NCBI taxonomy): domain Eukaryota; kingdom Metazoa; phylum Chordata; class Mammalia; order Primates; family Lorisidae; genus Perodicticus; species Perodicticus potto. Next base: position 90,403 of record CAUYRH010056539.1, read on the forward strand.
TTATATATCACAGAATCCCTTAACCAGGGAAAAGGTCGTAGCAAATGCTTCTCTGATAGGCCAGAGAGTTTTTATAAACAGAACTATTTTGGAAACTACTGGAAAAGCTGGCTTAAGTTACAATAGGAAAAAAATTGTTATTCTAAACTTTATTATTGTATTGCTGTGAGGATTCTCAGGGCACGGCAGATCCACCTGTTTGGCAAAATGTTCTGTGCAGAGAAAGTTCTGGGACGGGATACATTGCCCAGGCTTTTAAGTATGTTAAGTGCCACTCACATCGAACAGAACAGACGGCAGTGTTTCAACTCTGAGAAAATTAACAGTAGGGACATCTGCCAACTGCGTGACCTTACTTAAGTGTCACTTTATCACCCCTGATAATAACTGGTGCTGTGTCTTGTCTTGAGTGGAGAAAATAAATAAGACTACTGGGCTAAGAAGAGATCTTTTCATTGTACTGGTCAGAAGAGAAATCTGGAAACCCGGCCAAAGAATACAGGCTAACCTTTGTTCAGATGCTGGTGTGAAGGAGAGGGAAAGGGCTGTGGGATAAAGAGATATTTGTGTTTCCAAGTTGCAGAGGCAGGCAGCGGCAGAGAAGACACGACACTCCACAACAGCCAAGCCCTTCTACTGCTTGACTAAGGCTTGATGCAGACAAGTGTGTGCGGGAAGGTCTAATGTTGCTTTTCCTGGAGCTTGAGGTGAAGACCCCGACACGGATGTGATCCCAATTCGGAGACAGAAGCATGAGGGCCTAGCCTGGCACGGAAGCCACTCAAGCTGTAGGCATTAACATGCAGGAGTTTGGCCACCATGTGAGGCACCTATCAAATGTGTGCGTTTCCTGCTACATTACCTTTTTCTCTGGAATGCTACTATTTACTATAATAGTAGGCTAAGAAACTGCAACCCGCTTGCTATAACAACCTTCCCACGTTTATCATAAACAACAATTTCAATACAAAACAACTGAGAAGAACATATAAAAACCAGGAATGTAACATTTCTGGTAAGGGAAGACCGGGGGACCCCACCCCCGGTGTCAGTATGACTTCATGCTAGCTAATTACATTGCCAACAACTGTTTCCAAAGAAGGCTACACTCTAAGGCCCTGGAGGTCAGGGTCACTTTAACCAGTGAACTTGCGTTCACAGTTCAACCCTTGACACATCCAAAGTCCTGAGAGGAAGCAGAGAGAAAGTTCTGTGAAGCCTGGGCGAGGGCTGAAGCCCAGCAGAAGCTATCATCAGGGAGGGACACGGCGGTGACAGATCCCCACCAAAGCAGGGAGGAGCAAAGACGTAAATACTACTCCACCCCCTCTCTCGCCCTGCTCTCCAGGCACCAGACCCAGTGAGAAGTCAGGGCACAAGGCGGCCACGTGATACAATCTGGGGAAGTTGGTATTCTCTCGGCACAGGGCAGAGAGGAGAGAGGAATGGGCTTGCGCACACAGCATAACACAGGGACATTTGAAGGAAAACCAGCTAAAGGACATCCATTTACATGGCAGAATCAAGAGATTCAAATGGATTAGGGATAGAAATTTATATATAAGATTTTTCTAATATACCCTGGAAATCAGAGCATTTAGATAAACCGAGAAAATCAAGATGTGCCTGCTTGTCCAAGGAAGCTACCTGGAAGAAATGTTCTTCCTTTTCATTGAGAAGTCTGGGCAGAATCAAAGGTCCACAATTCTAACTGATGCAGTGAAGGCCTGCTGAGAAAGTACCGTGCTAGTGTGCACAGAAAGAAAAGGTCTTTTCATGGAGCCTCTTCAGATAGTCTTTTTTTTTTGAGACAGAGCCTCAAGCATCACATCTCATAGCAATCTTCAATTCCTGGGCTCAAGCGAGTCTCCTGCCTCTGTCTCCCAAGCAGCTGGGACTACAGGCGCCTGCCACAACACCCGGCCATTTTTTGGTTGCAGCCGTCATTGTTGTTTGGCGGCCCGGGCTGGATTCGAACCGTCAGCTTAGGTGTACGTGGCTGACGCCTTAGCTGCTTGAGCCACAGGTGCTGAGCCTCTTCAGATAGTCTTGTCTTGTACCTGCCCTCCTGAAAGCCAGGTCACTCTAGAGGTCTCCTTCACTTTGACCCCAGTTCAGTTCCATGCCTCGGTCTCCATTCTTGCTACCTTGGTTCTAAACCTCCTCACTTCTTCCCTGAAGAAGCCCAGCCTTCCAGCCTCTGTCTCCCCACAATGCATCCTTCACACCGTGGGCTGCAGAATAAAATTCAGGACCCCCACCCCGACCTAGTGTGGTAATCTCAGCTCCTTTTGACTTGGTCCCTACCTATACTTTAGACCACAGCTCCCTCTTATCCACACCCCCCACTGTCCTGCCCTCCAGTAAAAAGAACTCACTGTCAGGAAAAATTGTGAACAACTTTGAGATGAGGAGGAAAAAAAGATTACTGGATTCCCTGTCCAAAGCTCTCTACCCATCATCTTTACTTTTCCTTGTTTTGTGCTACTTTATGTATTATTTCTTTAAATGGTAAGCTAGTGAAAGTGATACAAATAAGTTTTGGTTATAAAAGTACAAATGTGTCCCTCAAGATGCAGTAAATTATTGCCTTGTGGATACTGATTACTTTTGCATCTTGGTGTAAATTCTTTTCAGCATTTTTGATCACCTGTGAGTATTCTTTGAATTTTTCTTTGAACTATTTGTAACATCTTACTGGTTTCCTCATTAGTTAAGCTAAACAAAATCTTTGACATGCAATTTATAATTGTTAAGAGTCATAATTCTATCCTTAAATTTTTTTCTTTTAACTCCTATGGTTTCCAGATCAGCCCATGCCCTTTCTTGCGTCTTCACCTTTGTACAAGCTGCCAGTACTATCCAGAATGTTCTTCCCCATCTTTTTCTTTTTTTTTGAGACAGAGCCTCAAGCTGTCACCCTGGATAGAGTGCTGTGGCTTCACAGCTCACAGCAACCTCCAATTCCTGGGTTCAAGTGAGTCTCCTGCCTCTGCCTCCCAAGTAGCTGGGACTACAGGCACCCACCATACGCCCGGCCATTTTTTGGTTGCAGCCACCATTGTTGTTTGGCAGGCCGGGGTTGGATTCAAACCCGCCAGCTCAGGTATACGTGGCTGGTGCCTTAGCCCGTTGAGCCACAGGCACCGAGCCTTCCCCATCTTTTTCTATCTGGTGAACTCTGAGCCAACCTTCAGTGTTCAGCTAAAAGTTGCCTCCTTTCTGAAGGCTTCCCTGATTTCTTCACTAAGTAAGACCCTCTTGAGTTGGCTAGCACCTTGGACATTCCTGCATTTCCATGCTTAGCAAACCGTCTCAGTACCTGCTTTCCCCATTAGACTTGGAACACCCAACAATAGGGGCCATGCTCTACTCTCCCACTTCTGGCACAGAGGCAGAATTTATTAAAGGTATTACATTTATTCAACACTTTTACCTAGGTTTTCTTTTAATTCTCACAATGACCTAATGAGGTTGGTCATATCTGTGCCTCCCTTTTACAGGTGAAGAAACTGAATTTAGAGAAAGTAAAGTAACTTGCCCAAGGTCCCGCAGCTTTGGGAGGTATGTCCTCAGATTGAACTGTCTTAACTGCAGTATTACACTTTGATTCAGCAAATCCATGGCTCTTGGGTCTTCTTTAAGTATCACAGAACAACTAAGGATAAACTTTTGGGTATTGTTTTTTCATTGAGCAGTAACATACCTTAACAGGTTGAGACAATAAAGAACAAAATGGCCCTTAACACCTTAATTTTTCTCTATTCACAAATTAGACAATATGTGTCACCCAAAAGAATTTGACTATCTATCCAAACAAATTTTCTGGTTATTACCATACAATGCAGCTAAAATTAAAACTATAGTTTCAGACCGGGGTGCGATGGTTCACGCTTGTAATCCTAGCACTCTAGGAGGCCACAACAAGAGGATCAATTGAGCTCAGGAGTTGTTCCAGCTTGAACAAGACTGAGACCTGTCTATTAAAAAAGGAAAAAGTAGCAGGATGCCTGTAGTTCTACTTGGAAATCTGAGGCAGGAAGATCACTTGAGCCCAGAGTTGGAGACTGCAGTGAACTATGATGATACCATCGTACTCTAGCATGGGTGATGGAACAAAACTCGGTCTCTAAATAAATAACTATAGTTTCTTGCTCACACAATGGGCATAGAACTTGGCACATGCTGGTGCTCATCAAATATCTGTCCGTGGATATATTGCTTGAGGGAGTTCACAGTGCTGGGGGCCAGTTGGCCTGTGGAGCTGCCAGAGGAGCCCTGACCTACTTTCTTTCACCTAGCCCGTCCTCCTGCCAGCAGCAATCCAACCATCAGGGCTGCATCTGGGGCTTGGAGTTCATGGAAGCCTCTGGAGTGGGGCAATGTGGTTACCCAACTTTGCTAAGCAGGTGAAGAATGAAGTAAATGTTGCTTCACCATCTGGGCAAGTGCCTGGCCTCTAAAGGGGTACCTGGGAACCCTCTGGCCTCCTGCCACTCACAAGGTGGAAATAAACCCAGCATATTGCCATAATAAGGGACATTTGGAGGAGGGAGGGGCTGGGCTTTGATTCCCAGAGTGGTGTGATTCGGGTAACTTTGATGTTGATAAGCTGGTGCAGAGGGCCCTTCATCTCAGCGCCCCTGCCCTTGAAGGACTGGGCTCCAGCAGCCAGTGTAATCATTACCCAGGGCTCTGCGCTGTGTGAAAGGCTGGCGGGAGCCTGCTCGGGGGGGCATGGGCAGCAGCGAGGCCAGCTGCAGATGCATTTCCTCCCCATGCCAGGAAAGGTTCTGATGCAAAAACAAATGTATTTATCACTTCCAACCCCTCTGTAGGGCAGGGCATCCTGCCTCAGGGTGGAGCGTCAGTGAGCAGCGGGGACCGTGGCGGGCAGCCAAGAGAAACTTCACATTTCACTAAGGTTCCTGCCACTCTGCAGTGGTCCTGAAGGCCAGCATCACACCCGAGGGGAGAGGCCAGCCTCCCAGCCAGCCCCGAAGACGCAGGTGCCAGGCAAGGCCCCGCCTTCAATCCAGCAGCTGGTCAAGCCCTGCCCCCAAGGGCTGGACGCTGGGACTCCATGAGCCAGCCCCACTCAGAGAGGAAGGCTTGTTCTTGCCCTGCAGTGTGGGCCAGGGGAGAACTCTGTCATGGGCAGGCAAGTAGCGATTTGTCTATAAATCCCAATGCGCATGCCCCGTGGGCTCCCAGTTTAGGGAGCTAGAGAATCATTCTGTTCTCTGACAGTCCTGCCTGTGCCTGGTGATCTGAGGGCCTGGCTGAGCATTTTCCAGAAAGCGGGGAAAGGAAATGCAAACAGCCGGAGTTTGTCAGCTCACCTGGCTCTGGGCTGTTGAGTCATCCTTACCCTCCAGTCTAGGCTTTACCATTTCTAGAGTCCTTTTAAACACAGGCGGGATCCTGTCACTCTCCAGCTAAAAACTCTCCTGGGAGAGGTGCACATCCCTGCGGGTGCCATCCCAGCACCCTGGTTCTTCCTGCACCTGTCTGTCTAGTCTCATCAACCAGCACTTTCTTCTTCATATGCCTTACACAGCCGCCCACAACTCCCCAAGCAAGCCGTGTGCTTTCATGCCACACGGAATAGCCTCTCACCTTCTCCACCTTTTTCTGCTCATGCGTCAAGGCCCAGCTTAAATGTCACCTCCTAGGTGAAGACTCTCCTGCCTTTTCTCCCTCATCCACCAGAACTTGAATGTCTTCTTCCCTTGGACCGTCATAGAGATCATTAACCTGTATTGTTCCCCCACACTATGGCCAACTGACTCGATTATATGTTGGTTTCTGGCCTGGTTATGAGCTCAGCAGAATAAGGGTTCCTTTTTCATTCCTCTGTGTATTCTCAGGGACCAGCACGGTCCCTAGCATATTAGTAGATGCTCAGTAAATGGGAAGCATGAATAGATACCTGTAAATGTCCCCTTCCTAGGAGAATCTCCCTTACTTAGGCAGAAGTAATGCAATCCTAAGCCTTCTAGAGGCCAAAGAACATTTATGTGTGGGAGACTGTGTGCTCTGGACAAATGTTGCCTTTCCTTTATCCCTAGAGTAACCGAAGGCAAAGAAGGCAATGTGCAAACTAACCACTTCCAGACAAGTGAACTCTCAGATGCTAACAATTTTACTGTGTGTTAAGAACAAAGCCAAACCACACACAGAAGTGAAACTTCCTGAACATCCCACGCCAAACATTTAGTTTACTGCCCTGCTGGAATTTTGATGACAATAGCCATCTGAGTAAAGATGCATTCTGCAAGAACAGAAAGATTCTGGCGGTCCTTTTAATGTATAAATCTTTGGCCATTATCTTCCGGCTGCCTTGCGCCCTTATAAGAAGGTAAAATGGTACAGTCTCCTTGGTTTATATTAGTTAATAGGGATGGGATAAGCCCTGTAAAATTCTGAGCCTTAAATGTCAGCCCAGTTACTCTCTTTGGATTCTTCTGCTTCAAAAAGGATGATAATGATGATCCTTATAAAGACTGTTGTTATTGAAATTTGCTTCCTCTGAGAACAAAATAGACTAAAATCTGAAGCAAACATTCCAAATTTCTCAAAGGAAGAATTGATAATTTCAATATCTTTATTGTAAGATCAAGGTCCAATTGAGCATAAGGAATTGATACGTATGCAGGGATGTTACATTTACAAAGCACTTATATATACAGGGTGTCTGTAAAGTTCATGTACAATTTTAAATAGTGTGCACATGAACTTTATGGACACCCTGTATGGAATAATCTCATTGGTAAGAATTCTCTAGCTCATCTGTTCTGCACTTGGCAAAAGGGGCAAAACCTTAAACACTTTTCCCCATGCCCAGTCCTGCCAAGCATCTCCTCCCACCTCTGTTGCCCACTCCAGGTGGAAAGGGAACCAAATGTCCACTCACCACTAACATCTCCAATCCCATTTCCAGGAAAAGGAGATCACAGCCAGTCCTAGTAGGAAGAAGTGGAGGTCTCCCCTCCCCACAGGTGACCCCTCACCAGCATATCTCTCTCCCACTTCCCCTCACTCCATGCCAGCCACACTGAACTGCTTACAGCTCCCCAAATGCACTGTGCCCTACCACCCTCCATATCCCCACCACCTCACTTCTGGTCATCTTCTGGGTCTCAGTGAGGTACGATCTCCTTCCAGAAGCCTTTCCCTGGCTCCCAAGGCTGAGATAGAACTCTTTCAAACTGCTCCTGGCTTGCCCTTCCCTCCCTACCCCACCAGTAATCACACTGCCTCACCATCATCAATCACTTACCTTTCTCATCCTCTAGAGTGGTGCAGTCTAACAGTAATATAATTCCAGCCATACATGGAATTTTGAATTTTTTAGTAGCCTTCTAAAAAAGAAACAGATGAAATTAATTTCAATATATTTTATTTAACCTAACATATCCAAAATATTACGACTTCAACATGTAATCAATATTAGACAATTGCTAATGACATATTGTACATGCTTCTTTTTTCCCCATTAGGTCTTTAATAGCCAGTGTGTATTTTACATCTCCATCTGGGCTAACCACATTTTAAGTGCTCCACAGCCCCACGTGGCTCAAGGCTACCATATTGGACATCATGGATGAAACTCCCTGAGGTTGGACATGGTCTCAACCCCTCACACTCATGAATATTGCACCTGGCTTGGCACGAGAATAATAATGTGAGCAGTGTCTATGAATGGGTATGCATGCACCACCTAGGGCCTGGAGCAAAGAGTGTCTATGACATGAGCTATAAGCACAAGTGGGTTCAGCTAAAATTCTGCCTCAGTGGAATTCCCCAAATAAATAGTATGGCCAAGTATAGGCCGATCATATTCATATTTCAAATAACCAGTTCAACAAAGCAAACTGAACGGTGCCTTGGGATTCAGCATGATGTAATGCAACCTGCATTCAAGATGGGGACCAAAATGGAAACACAGCCACTCCAGGACACCTCCTTGAAATGGCCCGGCCTAAAGCATTCTCTGTCATTGGACCAGGCGGCAGGAAAGATGCCAAAGGAGGAAGGGTGAGTGTGGAATTATGCCTCCTGCCCACTCTTTGTTTCGACAGTCCTAGAGTTTTTATTCTAAAAGCTGTTACTTTTAAAGGTGCTTCTTAGAAATAGCAAAGCAGTGGTGCCAAGAAAAACCATGACATCAACCCAAAGCCTGGCGATGCAACCTTTGGTAATTGCCTCAAGGACACTGGGGCGGTGACACTGCTCAGCTCAGGGCATGGATGGCCTATTTTTGCTCTGTTTAGTCAGGGAGTTCTAGATCCTTACATGTACAGATTCCAAGGACTTCTAATGGAACTGCTCCCAAACCAGCAATTCCTCGGCATTAGAAGGCACTAGAAGCACCTCGGGGGCTGATTAAAAATCCAGATTGCGGCTCCAGTCTGTGGAGAACCTGGTGAGTGGGTCTGAGGTGAGCCCCAGGAACACATTCCACCAAGTACCTCAGGTGATTCTGACAGGGAGTTCCATGCTGAAGGAAAACAGCCCCAAACTGGGGCAGTTACCCCTTACTGGTTAGCAGTTCACTTTTCTCTCCCTTCTCTCTAAACGCCTCCAAGCCATGCTGCCTAGGCCATGGGAACACCTCCAAAGCCACGCTATTTGGGCTGTGGGTGGGGTTGTGAGGTCACAGGCTGCCTGACAGCTCCCAGCGAGAAGGTCCCTGGCACCGGGCTGCGTCCACCCAGAGTAAGTAATGGACACTCACTCGCTCTGTGGACAGAGGTGCCTCCAACTTGCAAGCCTTGTGCCCTAGCGTGGGGCTGTTTCAGTACGGGGCATGGGCACTTTTTTCTTATTGTGTAAGGACACTACATGACCTAGCCACAGCATTGAGTCCAACACCTTGGCTACCCTTTCTTCCCTAGACCCTGACAGCCAGCAACCGCAGCTAATCATTACTCCAGAAATAGGTTTAATGGCTCATTTTCCTTACCCATCATAGCCAGTCAACAGCCCTGCAGGTCTTTTCTGAGCACCTACAATGCTTCAGTGATGGCCCACTCGCCACCACAGGCCTGGCTGGCTCCTCTGTGTGAATGAGGAGCAGCCACTGCCTGGCTGCATCTCTTTCCTACAAATACTCTGCCTCACTGATTTTATGTGCTATGGGGCTTAATAATTATTATTTGAAGGGAAGGATTGATCCATGGGAATTGCTCCTGAGCAAGTCTCCAGCTTAAGAGGCTTACCCAGGGGGTGGGCTGTGGGTGGGACAGATGCCCAAGTGACTGACTCCGTGTTTACAAATTCCCTACTCTTTCTCATCTCCCCAGCTCTTTCACTTTTCTGAACTGGACGAACACTACATGACAGACTGTGTGTGTCAGGGTAGACAAAGAGCTAATAAGAGGGTCATCGGACCTGCTCTGAATCATAGCTGCATCCTTGGTGAAGGGAAAGAAGTCTCCCCGGAGCTGCTAAGAGTGAGGAAATACAATCTGGGCTGGGCAGGAAACTCTAGATCTGCTCCAACCTGGCTAATTGCTACTGGGCAGAGAGGTAAAGAATAGATAAGAATTTGCAGCTGCAAGAGAAAAGCAATCTGAAAGGACTAGAGCAGTTCAGTAAAAAAGGCAGCTGGAACCTGAACCTCCCTCCACTCGTTCATGGAAAAGCTATGACGTGCCTGTTCCCATCCTATCACAAGTACTGACTGTCTTAGGTCCAGCGAGACATAGGTCTGTCTACGAGCTCACTCACAGAGTAGCAGCCTTATAATTGTAAACAAAAATTGCAATGAAATGTGGCAAGTGGCAAGAAAGAGAAAGACGTAAAGGATCCTGGGTGAGCCCAGGGAGGGAAGGTCCTGGAAGGTGGTGGGTGGTTTCCTGGGTGGAGCGTGAGGAACAGCAGAAGGAACGGCAGGTGCAAAGGCAGAGAGGACAAAAAACCCGACCTGGACGATGAATCACACGCAATCCTGCCTTGATAGAGCCCGGTGTTTTTGGAAGGGCATGGCCAGAGATAAAGTTGGGAAGGCAGGCTGAGGCCAGTCATAAGGGACCTTTGAATAATGTGCCAAAAGTATCTGGGATTTCTCCATGAGGAATCATTGAAAGCTTTTTAAAGAAAGGAAGTAACTGAGATCAAACCTGTGACTTTTGTTTCATTTCTTTTTATTTGTTCATTTAAATGAACGAGTTTTGAAAGATAATTTGTGAACATGGTAACCAAAATTCAAACACTCTCCAAATGCTGTGTGGAAGAATGAGTCTCCTTTCCATCTTCTATGATCAAACTCCCAGTTTCCCCTTCCCAGGGAAGGAGGAAACTTCCTATTGTTCTAGTTTTACATATATCCTACCAGAAGTATGATAGACTAGCATATATATTCATACACAAAGGGTCATAGCATACGGTGTGTAGGTTGTACACTACACAAGGCCACCCAGTCAAGGGGAGTAGACGAGGTTAAAATCCACTGCAGGTGACAAATTGCTCCCTGGCATGGGGCTGCGTACATCAGAGAGAACATCTTTTCTTAACTTGTTCAAAGGCACTTCATGGGCTAGCCGGGGCCATTTATACACATTGCACTCTATACACATACTCATAGGCACACTCACCTATTCACCCACCTATTCATTTATCCTACTTTTCATTTCATAAAGCATCATGGGGATCATGCACATGGGTATAAGCAGATATACTTGATTTCCTTCCATGGCTACTTGGCTTTCTTTAACACCTAGGATCTTTATGGTTGCAAGTGAAGGACAACTTACTTCAAGCAGCTGAAACCAAAACCAAAAGAGAACTCAGCCAGTGTCTACATGCAGCCCAACTTGGCAGCAGCAGGCCACACTTCCCTGGATCAGTTTCCATCTCCGGGCCTCTGGGAAGCTCAAGGCTTTCCCCTCAGGGCTGCAGCTATTTCAAGCCTCATACTCATTCATTTTAATTAGACAATATTTTATGATACATGAAATAGTTACTGTGGCTGAAGACATAGATGGACTCACATCAGTCCCTGGTGCCGGGAGTGGGAACAATGCCACTTAGCCCTTAGGACGGGCAGGAGCGAGTGGATGCTGTCCTAGGGGACATGGAAAATGGCCTTTACTGTTCCATCATTCAGTCAATAGTTTCTACAGATGGTCCTTTAGCTTGTTTCTAATATTGTCATTATAAACAATGCCATAATTAACATCCTCCCACAAACACCTTTGCAGGTAGAAGAATATCAAAATGTATCTGTCCTTGTAACTTTGGTGGGCATTACTATATTGCCCTTGGAGGGGCTGCACTGATTCCCACCTAAGACGCTTACTTCCTTCCACCCTTCTTTGCCTGTGTCTTGTCAACATTCTTAGACTCATACTTTGGAAGTTCAGTTTCACAACAGTGTGACTGACTCAGGGGTAGGAAGAAGAATGACAATGAAGGTAAGAAAAGTGGCCATGCCATGCCCTTGAGAACAAGAGGCAGGATCAAGACATGTGCGTTCTCAACATAACATGGCAATGGCAAAGGTAGTGATTTTGCTGAAAATTTTGCACTGAGAAGACTTCATTTGATTTTTTTTATAAAAAGGATGAAAAAAAATATTCTTCTATTTGAATATTGGAATATTGAAAATATATTCTACTTCCAATTTCCAGTTGGAAGTAGAAAATAAACAGGCTATGTATCAAAGACCCTACACCGAAAAGTCAAGTAAAACATCCTCAGATCTCAAAAACAAACCTGGAAATGGAATAGCGCGTTACCAGAGTTCACATTAAATGACATTCTAAAAACATATTTTGTAAATTCTAAGTAGTCTACAGCATAAGTGAACATGGGAATAAGGGTCTCATAAAAGCAGAATAAAGCTAGCCAGGCATCGTGATAGGTGCTTGTAGTCCCACCCAGTCAGGAGGCTGAGGCAGGGGGATCGCTTCAGTCTAGGAGTTTGAGGTTGCTGTGAGCTAAGCTGACACCACTGCACTCTAGCTTGGACAGCAGAGTGGGACTGTGTCTTAAAAAAAAAAAAGAAAGAAAGAAAGCAGGCAGAATAAAGCACTGAATCCTAAGTACCACTGTTCAACTAGTGAAAAATCTTTCCTCTCTGAGCGCTTCCCCTTAGATCCTATCAGCTGGAATAGTCCCAGGATTGGCATCAGCCTTCATATACACTGTAGGCATCGTACAAATGCCAGCTGGAATAGTCTCGATCTCCAACACATGCCTCTGGTTTCAAAATTATATTTCATATTACTTACAAAATCTTGGGAATACAGGGTACAGTATATGATGCTTTCTGCTACTGAAATATTATACACAAATCTCTCTGCATTACTCACATTTCTTGGAATGTCTTAAAACTATTTCTCCACTGGGTGTAATGACAAGGCAAAAAGAAGTATTTTTCCTTCCAAATCCCCTGACCCACCCAATCTTGCTTTTCTCATTATCTGCATCAACCATTCCAAGATTCAATCCTACTTTCCTATAAAATTCTTCAAGAATAAAACAAAAAAGAAAACATTTTGAAATAGTTGCCGGGGGCTCTAAATTATTTCTGGGAGGTTTAGTGTACCCGTGGGGAGGAGGTCAGATAAACAAGGTGGGTAGGTTAGGGGCGGAGTCCAGGGTAGAATGGTTCAGGTCATGTTATGCTACATCGGGTGGAAGTCTTTGAAGAGGGACCAGGAGGTTTGCGGCCCTGAAACTCGAAGCTGGAGAGGCTTACCAGGCATTCCAAAGCGCCCCCCCTAGCCCTGCCTGGGCCCCAGCAGAACCCAAGCTCTCAGAACACCACTGCCTGCTGCGCCCGGCCAACAGTCCTCGCCTTCAGCTCAGTGCCGCTCTCTCCAGCAAACAGCTGGGCAGGAGGCTGTGCATGTGGAGCGTGTGCAGCTCTGATGTCTCCAGCCAAAAAACTTCCCTTAGCTTCTATTGAGGGCATCGTATCTCCATCAGTTCCCCTTGTTTACCAATGTAGATGAGTAATTGGTGCTTCAGTGACAAGGCTGCCAAAGAGCCTAGAGGCTAGAGAATTCTCTGAGCCCTCAAATCTAGGCATTCAAGCCCCTCAGCTTGACCTTGCCTCCGGGTCCAGTGATCCACATGGGAAGGGAGCTCCCCAGGTGGAGTTAAGTTTTCTCTCAGACATCTTGCTTCTGTTAGGCTGAATAGCCAGCTCGAATGCTGGAGGTCTTCCCCCTGGCCCAGCCTGGAGTCCCACACCCTGTTCCTGTCCTTCAGATCACTGCTATCTGTGACCGTTATTGCAGAAGTTGTCTCCTCAGCAAGAGCATGAGGCCTTCAGCCCTTTGATCTCGCCTCCACATGAAGCATGGTGCTAGCACGTGGGAGACACTGGGGCTGTCGAATCATGATAGACCATGCTGTTGTATCCTCCGCTAAAACCCCACTCCAGTATGAGAAAGAACCCACTGTTTCTTGTAGCTGATCATGGGTAGCTGAGCATTCAGAAGGTGGGAAAATCATTTACTTACTTCCACGAAGTATGGTCTTTCAGTCAGTATGGCCTCACTGTAGTCAGTGCAGAGTGAAACTCTGAATATGAACAAGTTCCTGCATCCTTCATCTCCTTCCTGTCAGCCCTGCCTTGCACGCACCCACCTGTCCTGTCACTCAGCATCCCAAGACCTCAGAGCCATTAGGCCTCTGAGGCCTGCCCTTCATTCTGGGAGAGCTGCATGAATTTTCAAGTCAAGCCCTCGTTAGAAAATCAAACCTCTCTTCTGCTAATATTATAACCTTCCACAGCATAACTTTGATATGTTATTATGCTTTAAAAACCTCTTCCTACTAAAAGAGAGAAAGGAACAGAAAAGAATGACAGCTCTAGTAATGGCACTCTGACAAACGAGCAACCTTCAGGGGCAGAGGGAAACCAGAGGAGCGAAAAACAAGTGCTTCCAATGTGGTCAGACTGGCCA